>SKCR01037323.1:0-111149 GCA_019454045.1 Zanthoxylum bungeanum | reverse complement strand
TTGCTTCAAATTTCCCTCTTTCAGATCCTTGATAACCTTATCAGCATCAGGAGTAAAATATAATGCATTGGCCCCATTTATTTTGGCTTCTTTCACATTTGAGTTTGAGTAACAACCTCAACATCATCATCATCATCAACATAAGTACCAATATCATCGAAGTGCGGACCATATTACTTTATTCCTTATCTTGAGATCTTTTAAGAAAATAATATATGATCTCCTTACTAACATGAGGAGGACATCTACCATATTTGGTCACATTTCTATAGCCTCCGGCGAGATGCTGTTTCGACCTATTGACCCCCCCTTCACTAATTTTTCACAAAAATTACACTTTAAAATGTTCTTATTCAAAGGATCAATCATGTGCGAATATTTCCAAGCGAGATCGATTTTTTTACTTTTGCATGAGCCTTCGGATTCCATTCTGTACAAGAAATAAACATTCAACTCACATTTTCAAGTATTACACGTTAACAATAAAGAATAAACAAATCAGGAAAATATTGATTTGATTTCACCCAATTTTTTAACATATAACAAGCAATAATTTTAGGGTTTCAACACCAATACTGATCGTTTTTTTTTACTTTTTCAATTTTCTCCAATTTCGGCAAAAAAGAAAAAAAAAACAGTAACAGATGAAGAAAGAAAAAAACAGTAACAAATGAAGAAATAAGAAAACAGTAACAGATGAAGAAAGAAACGGATTTGAAAAAGAAGAAAGAAAAAGATGAAAAAAGAAACAGAGGTGCATAACAGGTTTGGAAAAAAAATTGACGAAAAATAACTAAAGATCCATACCTTGTAATCAACGGTGGTGGAGACAGTGGGCGGTGGTGGAGAGTCGTTGGCGGTGGAGGAGATGGTCGGCTACAGTCAGCGTTGTTAGAGGCACACTGAGGCGCGCCTTGATGCGAGAGGCGCAAGAGGCTATGGGTGATGCGCATCTATACCGTCGAGGCGAGGCAACAAGATATTGTAATGTGAGAGTCTGGCAGTTGAAATGTTGGTTTTGGTGTCTCCAAGAGGCGTGACTTGGTGGTGCACGGCTCAAAATCTCATCTTGAGGTTATGAATTCGAATACAGAGAGTGCGTTTCTTGTAAGATACTGTGACAATCGGGGGTTTTATCTATTCCGCTTAAGCCGGAATAGATGATTTGGCGGCAGAATTTCCAACGATTCCAAAAAGAAAATGTTGGTTTTGGTGTTCTGTTTGGTTCACAAGAAAATGTAGAGAAATTAGAACGAAACTAACAATAATTTATTTTCCTCTTTGAGACATGTTTATAGACATAAACATATGCTGTCTCATTAGAAATATAAAACTATTGTAATATATTTAGCTTTCATTAAGTCAGCATTGCAGTAGACAAACGTGTGGTTTAGATTGTAAGTTTTGAATATTTCAATTGTAGGGGAATAAAGAAAATAGAAAAAAAAATAATAATTTGTTTTGTGCATACATATAAGTAGAGGTTACTGAGTGTGTTTTGTATTACATTTAGCTTTTGTAGAGTAATCCATATTATAAATCAGGAAAACATAAAATTAATTATAACATTAAGAAAATAGAAGCCATTAGTCAAGCAGATTCCACAATCCTCACAGTGAAATTGCGTCTTCTTAATCTGAAATTTGTGCAGATCAAAGTTAACATTACTAGAGGAGATCACAGTTCTAATAGCAAAGAAGACTATACATTAATGAACAACATCAAGAGAGCAATCTTTTCTTTTTCTATTTTTTTTTTTTAATTTTCTTTTATTTTTTAATATGGAATTAAACTTAGAGAGTATGTTCACATCATCATCATAAAATTCGTAGATCTCACAAATATTGTCTTATATTAAAACCACACTTAGTACAAACTTGAGCAACCTGAAATGTAAATGGATTCAATTGAATATATATTCAAGATAAACCCATGGATCGCGCGGGTTCAAAGCTCGTTAAATTTATACAATCTAATATGCATTATATAATATATTCTAAGTCAATTGCTCAAAGCAGGTACTGAATTCCTTTGAAGGTGAAAGACGTTACAGATGCAGATATATTTGTTAAAGGGGAGCAGCTGCTCAAAAAACCAGCCAAGGTCTTGGCCACTAAAAGCAACAATGTGAGTACTTGCATTAAATTATGTTAGTCCATATAAACAATCATGCAACAATATATGAACCTGGTTAAATAATATCCACGAATAAAATACTTATGAAAAGTTTGAAAGGGAAGTTTCAAAGCTATTTAAAAGGGAGTATATATTCCAAATAAGGCTAAATAATTACAAATGGAAAGAAAGTTCAGTTCAATTTACCGTCGAGAAGACATATGAACCAATTACAACAGCTACAGTATTAAGTGACTCTAAAAAAAAAAGAAAGAGGTAAACATACCAATTGCATAATCATGGTCAATTTACTACGATACTGAAGGATCCAACTACATGTCATTGCCAACCACTACCATTGCAAGCATCCAATACACTTTAGGTAGAGCTTTGAAAAATGATGCAAGCATCCAAATTAACTTTAAGTGCATTTGTTGTTTTGTTGACTTTTGAGTCGTTTATTTTACTAAAAATAGGGAGCTCATTTGTGAGCTCAATTCATCCCAAAACATTAAGCTTCAAGTGAAGCTTAGAGAGTGTTAGAGAGTGAGGTATTTTGTAAAATGTTAAACACTTGTAAATTTCTATCATTATAGTAATATAATCGATTTTTCCTCAAAACGAATAAAATACCTATGAAAAGTTTGAAAGGGAAGTTTCAAAGCTACTTAGAAGGGAGTATATATTCCAAATAAAGCTAAATAATTACAACTAGAAAGAAGGTTCAGTTCAATTTACCGTCGAGAAAACATATGAACCAATTACAACAGCTACAGTATTAAGTGACTCTAAAAAAAAGAGGTAAACATACCAATTACATAACCATGGTCAATTTACTACGATACTGAAGGATCCAACTACATGTCATTGCCAACCACCACCATTGCAAGCATCCAATACACTTTAGGTAGAGCTTTGAAAAATGATGCAAGCATCCAAATTAACTTTAAGTGCATTTGTTGTTTTTTTGACTTTTGAGTCATGTATTTTACTAAAAATAGGGAGCTCATTTGTGAGCTCAATTCATCCCAAAATATTAAGCTTCAAGTGAAGAAAGCTTAAAGAGTGTTAGAGCGTGAGGTATTTTATAAAGTGTTAAACACTTGTAAATTTCTATTAATGTAGTAATAGAATCGGCTATTCCTCAAAAAATACCATTTAGTGATAAGAGAATCACAACAAGTAGTATCGGTAGCTTTGGTTATACATTGGGGTCGTAAAATCGAAGAACAGAACTTGGTTTGGAAAATTTGGGTTTCGGGAAAGTTGTCAAAAATCAAATTTAAGCATACCATCAGCTTGTTCACATCGAGACGAGTACGGTGGTATTTTTTGGCAATCAAACCGACGTCTAGAGAGCCCGCACGCGCTAGGAGGGGAGTTGTCCATGTGCCCACGCGCCTACTAGAGGTTAAAGACGACTACATCAGCGCATAGTCAACAATACGTCAGCGCACAGTCAGCAACACATCAGCAGCCACGTCAGCGTCATGTGTCAGCCACAATAGCAAATTGGGTCCTACTTATGCCACGTCATCATACCTGGTAAATTTTATTGAGTCCCCAAAGTCTTTGAAATTTATATTTTAGCCCTATATGTTTTCGAAATTTACAAATTGGTCCATGAATCAAATTTGGACCAATGAAGTGTCTAATCCATTATTTTCGATTGTTCCAGACACAATAATGACCTTCGATTTGTGAAAAGCAGCCCCGATTTTATCTTATTTTCATTTTAAACTGTAAATTTAAAATGAAAAATGAAGATTCCTCTTCTGGAGCGATGATCAAGCTGACAGCAACTAATTACTCCATCTGGAGGCCTCAGATGATAGATTATTTGCACTGTAAAGATTTGTTCGATATTATCGAGGTGAATGGTGCGAGACCAGAATCTGTTAAAGAGTATGACTCTAATAAACTTAATAACAGAATTCTGGATCAGATTAGACACTGAATCAGACACAGTATTTTCCACCACGTAGCACATAATACAAATGCTTACGAAATATGGATAAAATTGGAAGACATATTTCAGGCCAATACAGCTTATAATAAAGCCTTAATAATGAGACGTTTGGTGAACCTGAAGCTACAGAGTGGAACTTCCGTTGTAGAACACACCAATGAGTTCCAGAGCCTTGTGAATCAGTTGTCTGCAGTAGACATGCAACTGAAATATGAAGTTCAAGCCCTCTTACTACTCAGTTCTCTTCCTAATAGCTGGGAAACATTGGTGGTTATTCTCAGCAATTCAGCTTGAAGAGGCAAACTTACCATGACTATGATAAAAGATACCATGTCAAATGAGGAGGCCAGAAGAAAAGACGTGGGCATAGATCAGACACAAGCCCTTGTCACGGAGAATCGAGGAAGACAACAAGATAAAATTCGAGGTAGAGAGAGAGGTAAAAGCAAAAGCAGAGACAAATCCACAGACAGAATAAAGCCTACCTATAAGTGATACCATTGTGGCATAGAAGGCCACTTAAAGAAGAATTGCTGAAAGCTACAACGAGAGAATGGTCAAGGCAATTCCCAGCCGAAGAACAACGATGCAGAGACACTAGTAGTTGCCTCAAGAGATGTAGCTATCTGCTCCATTCAAGAAGAAGCATGCCTTCATACCCTAACTCAAGATGTTGAGTGAATGGTAGATACTGCAGCATCCTACCACTTCATCGCTCATAGGGATTTCTTCACAACATACAAAGTATGAGACTTTGGAGCAGTGAAGATGGGAAATACCAGTTCCTCTCAGATAATCGGAATTGGTGAAATTCAGATGCGGACAAATGCAGGGTATATAATAACCCTGAAAGAGGTGAGACATGTTCCAGAACTTCAGCTTAATCTACTTTCGGGGGTAGCCATTGAAAAACAAGGCTATGCTAGCCACTTTAGCAATGACACATGAAAAATGATAAAAGGTGCCATGATCGTCGCCCGAGTACATATTTGTGGCACTTTATACAAGACTCATATGAAGATATGTGCATAGAACCTCAATGTAGCTGAACATGAGGCTTCTCAAAATCTTTGGCAGTAGAGACTCGGTCACATGAGTAAGAAAGAGTTGTCTACCTTGACAAAGAAGAATCTAATCACTGTCTCCAAGAATGTTGCTCTAGATCCTTGCAATCACTGTCTATTCGGTAAGCAACATAGAGTCTCCTTTAAATTCTCTTCTATGAGAATATCAGATTTGCTGAGTCTGGTGCACTCTGATATTTTTGGTCCCTTGGAGGTTAATTCACTAAGCAGTAAAAAATACTTTCTGAATTTTATTGACGATGCTTCTCGGAAAGTGTGGGGTGTATTTTCTGAAAACAAAGGATCAGGTTCTGAAATTTTTCAAATCGTTCCATGCCATGGAAGAACGTGAAACATGGAGGAAACTGAAGTTCCTCCACACAGATAATGGAGGCGAATACACGTCCAGAGAATTTGATGCCTATTACGGAAGCCACGGTATTCGACATGAAAGGACTGTTCCGCGCACTCCATTACATAATGGTGTTGCTGAAAGAATGAACCACACCATTATGGAGAAAGTTAGAAGCATGATTAGCATGGCTAAGCTGCCAAATCCATTCTGGGGAGAAGCTGTTCGTGCCGCCTACTACCTGATCAACAGATCACCATCTATACCGATGAATTTTGAGATTCCGGTGAAAGTATGGTCTAGTAAGAATCCCTCTTATTCTCACCTTAGAACATTCAGTTGTTTAGCCTTTGCACATGTATCCAAGGAGCTCAGGCAGAAGCTCGATGCAAGGACTACTTCATGCATCTTCATAGGCTATGGAGACAAGGAATTCAAATACAGGTTATGGGACTCGAAGGAAAAGAAGGTCATCAGAAGCATAGATGTAGTGTTTCTTGAAGACCAGATAATAAAATACATTGAAAAGCCCAAGATGTCTTCTAATTCTAATGCCGATAAAACAGATTCAAATCCAGACACAACCATAGTACCAACACCAGTGGCCACAGATAATGATGAGGTGCATGATATGTTAGAAGCAGAACCAGAGGAGGAAGATGATGTTGAGCAGGGGGAGCTGCAACCCACTCCATCAGAGGCTACATGATCATCCATTATATGGATGACGACAGACCTCCAGAAACCAATGAACCTGCAGTACGAAGATCCGAGCTAGGCCAGATTCGATCAAACATATACTCAGGATCTGATTATATTTTTCTTACTGACGATGGGGAGCTAGAAAGTTTCAATGAAGCTATATCTTATAAAGACAAAGTAAAATGGCTGCTCGCAATACAAGATGAAATGGAATCTCTGCAGAAAAATCAGACTTATGAGATAGTTAAACTCCCGCAATGCATGAAGACACTAAAAAATAAATGAGTGTTCAAGCTGAAGAAAGACGGCAGCAGAAATATGGTGAACCACAAAGCCCATTTAGTATTCAAATGATTCATTCAAAAAAAAAAGGAATCGACTTTGATGAATTATTTTATTAGTTGTAAAGATGGATTCAATCCGAGTTATCCTATGATTGGTAGCCAATTTGAACTTAGAGCTTGAATACATGGATGTTAAGACATCATTTCTTCATGGTGATCTAAATGAAGAAATCTACATAGAGTAGCCAGAAGGTTTCAAGGTTTCAGGAAAAGAGAACTTTGTTCGCAAGCTGAAGAAGAGCTTGTACGGTCTCAAGCAAATACCAAGGCAGTAGTACAGGAATTTGACTCAGTTATGGTGAGTCAACGCTACAAAAGAACTACAGTAGACCAGTGTGTTTACATTTAAAGGTTTCCAGATGGAAATTTTATTGCTCTTCTATTATATGTAGACGACATGTTGATTCGTTGGACAAGATGCAGCGAAGATCATCTAGCTGAAGAATGAACTCTCTAAGTTTTTCGACATAAAAGACTTAGGACCAGCTCAATAAATTTTGGGAATGCAAATAGTTCGAGATGGACAGAACAAAAGGTTGTGGCTTTCACATGAGAGTTATATTCAACGGATAATCAGAAGGTTTGATATACAGAATGTCAAACCTGTCAGCATTTCACTAGCACACCACTTCAAATTGAGCAAGAGTTCGTGTCTCTCATCCAATAAAGAGATATAGGAGATGACATCAGCACCATATTCTTCAGCAGTTAGAAGCCTAATGTATGTTATGGTATATACCAGGCCAGATATTGCTCACGCAGTGGGTGTAGTGAGTCGTTTTCTCTCTAACCCAGGAAAACAACACTGGAGGCAGTCTAATGGATTCTCAGGTACCTCAAGGGTATATCGAAGTTATGTATCTGCTACGGGGGAGCTGATCCAATCTTGGAAGGCTATCCAGATTCAGATATGTCAGGAGATCTTGATGGTAGAAAATCTACATAAGGTTTTATCTATATTTTTGCAGGGGGAGCTGTGTCATGGCAGTCAAGATTGCAGATGTGTATTGCATTATCCAAAATAGAAGCTAAGTATATTGCAGCAGTGGAAGCATGAAAGGAAATGTTGTGGTTAAATCATTTTCTCTAAGAATTAGGGATCAAGCAGACAAAATACAAGATACATTGTGATATTCAGAGTGCTCTGGACTTGAGCAAGAACTCAATGTATCACTCCTGGACGAAGCACATCGATATTGGCTATCATTGGATACGCGAGGTGATGAATCAACAACTGTTGAGACTAGTGAAGATCCATATATATGAGAATCCAGCTGACATGTTAACAAAGGTGGTTACTTGGTACAAGTTAGAGCTGTGTAGAGACATAGCCGGAATAGCTGTTAGATGACAATCATTTCGAATGCAGTTGGAGGGGGAGAATTGAAGGATCCAACTACAAGTCATTGCCAACCACCACCATTATAAGCCTCCAATACACTTTAGGTGAAGTTTTGAAAAATGGTGCAAGCATCCAAATTAACTTTATGTGCATTTGTTGTTTTGTTGACTTTTGAGTCATGTATTTTACTATAAATATGGAGCTCATTTGTGAGCTCAATTTATCTCAAAATATTAAGTTTCAAGTGAAGAAAGCTTAGAGAGTGTTAGAGAGTGAATTTTTTGTAAAGTGTTAAACACTTGTAAATTTATATTCTTGTAGTAATAGAATCGGTTTTTCCTCAAAAAATACTCTTCAGTGATCAGAGAATCACGACAGATACAACATATAGTAATACTTTAAAAAATCATTGAATACCAATCTTTCAAAACTTAATTACCAAACACCTTTTTCAAACTCCCTTGTGATTTTAAAACACAGGAATGAATTGATTCTACAGAAAGCAAACTGCTCTCTATATTTCCAATTGAAATTGAAGAAGTTCCTTCTGACAAGAGTAACGGAGTAAACTTTCAACACAAAACTTCAAAAGGATCATACAACAAAAATGATCAGATATTGAATAAACTAAGGAAACAAAAGATGACCATTATATCGATGGAGTAGGAACCATTAATTTTTCCCCGAGAGAAATATTAAGACTAAGAGGGCTTGGCTCAGAAACAAAACAACCATTGAGGACAGTGATTATTCCACATATAAATAAAAATGTGTGCTCAAATATTGCAATTGATAATTCTTGTGAATGATTAAAAAAAAAAAATGATATCATACAGCTTGACCTAGCAATTTTCAAATATTATTATATGGAATTCACGATTTGAGTCATTTTTAATGACAAAAATATTTATTACCATTGTGAAATATATATATATATATATATATATATATATATATATATATATATATATATATATATTTCATCAATAGATTTATAATTAATCTACCTATAAAGGTAGTTTCATACCTCATTGCGGATGATTTTACCTCTTTGACGATTTGTTTCAACGGTTTCACAATACCAGCTTAAAACGAATTTGACCTCATTACGGATATTTCACCAAGGGTTTCCTTTGCTAAGTAAAACTTCATTACAACCTTGATTAAATTTATAGATGTTGAAATCGAAATTAGCAATTAAAAACACTTAAAATTACGTTACTACCCCTTTCGGTTCCGGTTCCACAAGACTGTGGAACTGGGAACCGGAACCGAACAGGACGGTTCCGATTCGGTTTTGTTTTTTTTTTTATTATTTTTAATTTTAATAATGATTTAAACAAATAGATTAAAAAATTTATTTAAAATTATTAATTTGAATTTAGATTACATTAAATTAAAAATAAAATTAAAGAGTTTGAACTTAAATTTTTAAAAACTTAAGTTGCCTATGTATCCTCTAGGGGTGAGAGGAATCAAAGCTCACGTAATTCCATTATATTTTTAAGATAGTTTCTCATTACAATTATTTACTCATCAGTCATCATCATTATCGGTGTTTGTTGATCCTTCAGCTCTCATTCCGCTTGCACTTGTAGATGTATTATCAAACAAGTTTTCAAAATCATCGGGGCATCTTCTTGTTGCCTCAGATCAGCTCGAGTCCAATCATCCACACATGTTGTTGCTTATAAAGTGCTTGGATGTAATGAAAATTGTCTCGCTTCCAAAATATTACCTCATAAGCTGAAGGCTTGTTCAACCGCTACGATGAAAACAGGTGCTGCCAGCACCTCTTTTGCAATAATTGATAAAATATGATAGACATTTTGATATCGGTTCCACCATTCAAGTACTTGAAAAATTTTACGCACTAAACTTTCAGCTGGAAACTCGAAATTGGTAGATAAATAATTATCTAATTTTGGGTTGTTAGTCGTGTTATCCCTATATTTTTTATTTCGTTGTAGTAACCAACGATCACATACGCTAAGTCTTGAACTAATTATGAGTTCGCTACTAGATTGTCCTAATGATTGCAAGTTATATCTACTAAAATAATCATTAAAAAAATCTATTAAATCAATTTTTATTTTATCTATTATTTTTGTAATATTAATTTCATCAGATATTCCTAAATATGTATAGTAAGTTTGTAAGACACTATTCAAACATTCTAATTTAAATTTAAGATAAAAAAGAGTGGCAATAAGATAAAATAATGGAATGTCTTTAAAATAAATCAATAATTTTCTCTTCATAACAACAATAACTTCAATTAAAACAATATCATTAGGATCAGAACTTTTAGCATGCTCATATAGAGTACCAACAATATTCAAACTTTCAACAACAAATAAAATTTGTTGTAGGATAATAAATTTCGGTAAAAATATTTGTAGCATCATTAAAAACTTTTAAAAATTCTAAATTTTTTTCACAAATATCCCATTGACTATGAAAAATATGATATGTTGAATATATTGAGAAAAAACTACATAATACATCTTTGTATTGGAAAGCTTGACTTAAAAGAAAATAAGTTGAATTCCAACGTGTTGGAACATCTCGTGAAAATTTTATCGATTTAATACCATTTAATTTATAAAACTTGTCTCATTCTCTCCTAATTTGAGAATATGACCAAATACAATTAAATACAGTCTTAATAGGATCAATGTAAGGTTCTAAAAAAGTCAGACCATCTTGAACACATAAATTAAGGACATGACATGTGCAAGGAACATGAAAAATCAACCCCCAAATTTGGTTGGCATATTTCTTTTAAATCTCTAATTGATGCAATATTTGTAGATGCATTGTCAAAACCAATTGTTAAAATTTTACCTAATAAATCATATTCATCAAAAATTACTTTGATCATTTTATAAATATTTTGTGCAATATGTTGCTCATCAAAAACTCTAAATGCAATAAGTCATTTTTGTATGTTCCATGATGCATCAATCCAATGACAAGTCACACCCATGTATAAGTGTGTTTGCCAATGGTCACTCCAAATATCAGAACAAATAGAAAGACAACCTTTAATATCTTTAAATATTTCATTTAAAATCATCTTACCATCTTTGTATAATTTAAAATTTTAACGTTTTGTTGTATTTCTAGTCATTTTACAGGCAACTAGATTTAAAGCATTTCGAACATAATTAGTAAAAGTAATTTTTTCACCAAAATTTAAAAAAAGATGTGTCATACAAGTAAATTTAGCAAATTCTTCTCTATTTTTAGCATCAGAATATTTAAATAAATCTAAAGCACTCGTACCTCTACTAGATGATGCGTACCTGCCTATTTGAGTTTGCGTTGTATCAAGTCTAATTTCAGGGGCATGATGTCTATCCAAGTTCATATTCATATTGTCATAGCCGCCGGTAAATTTGTAAGATACACCACAATAGTTGTATATTACTCTTGGACCTTCATTTTCAATCTCGACTAAATGAAAATGAATTTTGAAAATATCGGAGGATCGAGACTTAACTTCTCTTCTCTGTGTACCGATAATTTGGTCGCTCTCTTGGGTTGGCACATTGAACATGGTGTTCTCAGATGAACTTGCCATTTTTTATTAATATTGAAGAATGAGAGAATTGAGAATGAGAAATTGAAGATGAGAGAATTGAGAATGAGATAATTAAAGAAATTGAGAGAAATGAGAATTGATGTGTTGAAAAAATGAAAAATGACTCATATTTATATATTTTTAGATTATTTTTTTTGATACCTAAAATGCCCATAAAACTAGCCGTTTTATTAATATTATTAAGGGTAATTTAGTAATTAGATTTTAAATATAAAATTAAAAAAAAATTATTTTATTTTTAGGGCACGAAATGAATCCTAAAGAAATGAATGACAAGCCTAAAGAATTTTTAAAATAAAAGGTACATGTTTAAAAAAATATCATTAATAAGAACCCGCTGATCGCGTAGGGTCCTAACTAGTCGAATTATATTTTATTGAAATTTTGTCCAGTAAAATGGACGAATTATAAATCTCCAAAATAATAGAAGAAATATCGAAAATAGAGCCATTGCGATAAGCATCAAAGGAGTAATTCTCTCGTATAGAAATTATTTTATCATATTTCGATCGGACATTACGAGATCTCATATCCCAATTATAATTGAAGATATTTTAAGCCGTGAGTAGGGATGTATTATATATTCAGGATGAAAAATCATTATAAATCCTTATCAAATTTTTTAATATAATAAAAAATTATTTCGAATCTCATACCTAATAATATGGGAGGAGAGAATCGATTGCGATAAGCAGGGTGTTAACCGTGGTCCATGGGTACAGTTAGCTTACCGTTACAGATAGGGATATTATTGTTCAAATTGCTCTCTATTGGGCTACAAAAGTAAAAAAGAAAACATTGAAGTTGAGCTAGTTTTGTAAATATGCTAACGTTTTCAGGCAATTTGTGTAAAAATAAAAATAAAAAGTAATATTAAGAAGAGAGACGGTTTTGTGTCGCAGAATCAAAACTCAAAAGCCCTAGCTAGCTTCGTGGCGGCTCTGTTTGTTTATCTTCTTTACAGCCGCGCAATTCTTCATGGATGAGGCTACCGAGAATCACTCAGGCTACGAAGAAAGAGTAAAGAAGTAAGTTTCTATTATCAATTTCATTGCTCTGTTTCTTAAAATTTTATCTCTTTGTTTATGGGATTTGATTTGATTTGATTATTGGACTCGTTTACATGTAATTGTTGATTTAGAGAAGCGCCTCACTTAGCGGTTTTGTTGAAAGAAATGAAAGAAGGGTTAGATGCTGTTAGGAGTAAAGTGCAGGCTTTAATTACAAAGGTGGAGTTCTGTTTGCTGCTAAAACTGTTTAAAATTTATTAACCCTTTGTTGAAAATTAATCGCATATTGTTTGTATGAAATTGTTATAGGTGAAAGAGAATAATTATCCAACAGCAGATGGAATTAGCTATCTTGAAGCCAAGCATTTGCTGCTTCTTAATTACTGCCAGTCAATTGTTTATTATTTACTTCGTAAGGCAAAGGGTTTATCAATCGAGGGACATCCTGTTGTTCGGAGCCTTGTCGAAATTAGATTATTTTTAGAAAAGGTGTGTGTTTGTTCTTTTTTCCTGATATACCTCACTGATTAGCGACTTTAACAAGATTGTCGGGTTTCTTTCTTGTTAACAGATTCGGCCGGTTGACAAAAAGCTCCATTACCAAATTCAGAAGCTTACAAGCGCAATGGGTAGTGGGAGTGCAATAGAGCAAGTGGATCCAAGCACAAGGAATCAGGCAAGCGGCAAAAGACGGACGATTTATTGAATTATCGTCCAAACCCAGACATGCTTGTCAGCACAAACAGATATGACAGCTGAGGTGAGTCTTTACATAAAAATTTAGTATCTGAGGCTGTTTCTTTTATAAAATGTCAAGGCATTTTCTTTAATATCCTTGTTTGTGTGTTGTAGGATGGCACAGGCGTGTATAGACCCCCGAAATTTAATCCTACTTCAATGGATGAAGATAAGATGTCGAGAAGGAAATAAATGCTTTGCGAAAGGAGAAAGAGACACTACGACTACGACAAGCTAGGCAAAGTACATATATAAGGGAATTGGTGAATGATTTAGAGGGAAGGCCAGAAGAGGTTAGTTTTTTTTTGATTGTTTGTTGCAAGGCTTGGATGACAGTATGTGTAGAGGTTCAGCTGATCTTTTTTGATTATGAAAATACAGGTTAGAGAAATTGTTGGAGCTGAAAGTAGAGAACTTAATAGATACAAGGAAAAGATGGAGGAGCGTGCACGGCAAGAAGAGGAGCTTTTCACTCGCGCTCCTCTTACGAATATGGAGAAAAAGAAGATGAAACATTTGAAGAAGTCAAGAAATGGGTATGCAAAACTAAAATGTATTAATGGTTTTAGAGCTAAAATTATAGGGGCACAAAGCATGATTAATTCATTGACTGTTCATGTGCTTGTATCAGGTTACTCGGTGTTCTGAGAGTTTCTATGATGAAGTTAAAGTTTACCCATAGAGGAAAATAATGAGCGACCAACCAATGTCAGTAATGGTAGCAGTGCAATGGGAAAATTTAAGAAGCCAAAGGTATTATATCACATTGACTAATTCTCATATGGTTTTGTTTCTTTTTCAATTTATTCTCTAGTGACTGCTTCAAAGTTTTATGAAGGGGCTTTAATGTAGCATATAAATAGAATTGAATTGTAGGATTATGGCCTACTGTTCTCATTTATATTTTAATGGTTAACGTTTTTGGCCTATTTGTGCAGAGGAAGTATTGAAGGACAAGAAAATAAAATCTTTCGATTATACAGCAAATAGAGTTGAAAGCGGCCGAATGCCTTGAGCTGAATTTGTCTGACGGGCTATGTATTTTATGATTTGGATGGCTTGTATAATCCAATTTTGTAGATTTAGCAGTAGATTGCTTTGTTATTGGTACTTTGATTGCTTGAATGAGCTCCATGGTTTTGTGAGGTTGGCAGATGTTGAACAATGTGATTATACAATAAATTGAACGAGATGTTACTGTGTAGTGATTTTAAAGCTTTGTGCAGTTACCAGATTGTCCCTATTTTCTTTTTCTCCAACGAATGGCAATAAGCTGACGATCAAGGGGTTGTCGAGCCTTTTTATTTTAATTTGATGAGCTTGGAACACTCTTTATAGAGAGTGTGATTCTTTGGTATAACAGAGTTATGTTATTGATATACAAGACAACAAATGTAATAATTTATCTTACTTATGATTAACCCTTATCGCGGTTCGGGGTCGGAACCGAATCGTATAGTGTACGGAACCGATTTTAAATTCTAAGTTTAAGGATTTGATAAAATTTTGGATTTGATCAAATTTATTTTATTATATACATAATACAAAATTACAATTCATTATATAACAAATGTAATTGAAAATTGAATTTAATTCCTAATCGGCTACTCTCTGTCAGTTGTTTTAGTTGTTTCTTGAGTTCCCTCGATTAAGTGGAATAAATAATCATTATTCTTCATGATATTTTCTTGGATCATACGCTTAGCTTGAACTAATCATCAAGACATGCGTGGGCCTCCAATGATTTTGGGCTCATACTTGACAGTCTCATCCAATGTACTCCTTTCAGCACTAAACGCTTGCTCAACCGCAACTGTTACTGGGGATGCTCGAATATCCTTAGCAATTAATGCTAAGATTGGAAATTGTCTGGCATGTTGCTTCCACCTTTCCAAAATGTTAAAATTTGTACTTGTAAGTTGTTAGATATGTTGGACAATTATGACCCGTAGCATCACTATTTTGTAAAGGACATGGTGTTCTTGTACAAAATTAACTATGTGACAAATGAAATTGCTCTTTTATCATTTATAATTGGATTACCTGGATATATAAATGATAAAAGTCCATGATATTAGTACCAGATTAATAAGATATGAGACAGTATTAATCCGAAAAGTTTAATCATTAAATATCCCTAGTCGTAATATTATCGAGACTGGACATCGATAATGCGAATAGGCTAGTATTGCACTGTGCGCGTTATGGAAGCGTAACATCATAGTTCTCATATATTTAAAATGGATACTATGCAAGTCTGATATGAGGTTCTATTTAACCGATGTACGAGAATAGCTTCGCTCTGGATAGACCCTCGAATCTCATTGGTAGTATACTATGTGTCTATGGGAATCCGAATCAGGGTAGGTGTATTTGGTCTTAACCTGGACTTGCATCGCTAATACTTGCACAATCAGTAACTTTAGTTTTGGTCGTCCGGGGCTTTAACAGGTTCTGTGTCGCCTCTTCTAGGTATACTGAGAATCGTAGTGTATTGAGTGTATGTTAAGATGGAAGTCACTTCAGTCATATGGAGATGATGATCACGCAGGGATACAGAACTGATACTCTTAAGTACTGCAGTCATCAGGATAATATGACTAGGTCATGAATCCGATTAAGAGAACTAGTTGCAGTGATCCGATATATGCTTCAACGGGGCAGACACTGTTGGTTTTATTCTAGGTCCCAAGATCATCAAACAAGCATGATAAAGTGTGAAATACATATCAAAGGAGTTGCGGAATACTCACATCGATCGGTTGTGCGAAACGACGAACAACTCCAAGATTGCTCACTGAATTTAGGCGCCCACTGCAGCAGAATTTCAGTCCACTGTTTCTGTTTTGAGCTGAGATTTGAGCCTCGAATTTGCGTCGAATGATTCCCGGCTCGTGGGTGAGTTTCCCTAACACCTTCGCAAGTCTCTCGGAGTGCTAGCTCCGCTTGATTTTGCCACAAAATCAAGGCACAAAGCTTCCCTTCTCACGGCAAAAATGAAGAAACCAGTGAGTTCATTCACTGCCCATTTGGGGCGTGAATTGTGAGAGAGAGATGGAAGAAAAAAAGTGTGTTAGGTTGTTAGAAAGTGTAAAAATTTACCTTATATATTTTCCAAAATATAATAAAGTAATTACATTTTATTTTTGGCTTTCAAAAGTCAAATACTAAACTTTCCAACCACTAACACTATTCCAACAACTCACATCACTCAAAGTGTCAAGTTGTCTTTCAATCAATCAATCAATCACATCAATCAATCAAATGTCACATCACTCAAAGTGACGTTTGATTTGACGCTTGATGTGACGAATGATTTGACGCTTGATGTGACTTGCGTTGCCGCACTCGAATTCGAAATGCGAATGCGCTCGCAATCACACTTGGGCTCGGGTTCGCTAATTCCTAATTAGCGAATTTACCGTTGCGTCGTAATTAAATGATTACGCCTAGCGATTTCACTATTCACGTCGCTAACGAATTAATTCTAAATTAATTCGCTTGCCCGAATTAAAATCCAATTTCAATTTCGCGTCGAAATCCAATTTCATTTAATATATCGAATATATTAACTTTACCGATTAATTCCAAATTAATCGTTTTCTCTCTTTAGACGATATTTTATCCTAGATAAAATATCTCCGTAATTAATCCCAGATTAATTTTCTCTCTCATCAAATTAATCCCAGATTAATAAATGTGCGAGTCATACGTCATCGGTGTATCATTGGGAAGCGACCCATGAGATCCCCGGATATGTTGGCAGTAAATACGGTCGTCGGACTATCCGAACACGTAAGTACCTAGTACTACGTTTTACCGATTCACAAGACAAGGTTAGCTTCTAGCAAAACGCCATGCCTACCCAATTCTCCGGAAATATTCTTACAGGAATATATAGATCTGTATCAGGCGTAGTATACAGTATATTGTGCATATCGGCCCAGTATCGGATAGTCACGTGCTAGGCCTGGGGCTGGATAAGTGTCTGCCCCGTACGAAGCACATGTCGGATGTCTGGTAACTAGTCTCTATAATCGGATATACATGACCTTGTCATAATATCCCGATGGCTGCAGCACCTCAGAGTACTAATACCGTATCCTGCGTGACATCATCTCCACTATGACTGGAGTGATACTTCCGTCTTGACATCACACCCAATACTCTACGATTCTCAATATACTCAGCTTCGGCGTACACAGAACCGGTTAGAGTCCTAGACGACCTCAACTAAAGTATATTGATTGTCGTAAGCATTAGCGGTGCAAGTCTCAGGTTAAGACCAAATACACCTACCCTGATGTCGGATTCCCATAGACACATAGTCATAATACCAATGGGATTCCGAGGGGTCTATCCAGAGCGAAGCTATTTCCCGTACCATCGGTGAAACACAACCTCCTATCGCACTTGCATGAGTATCCAATACCCAAATATATGAGAACTATGCTGTTGTGCCCTCACAACGCGCACAAGTGCAATACTAGCCTATTCCGCATTATCGATGTCCAGTCTCGATAATACTACGACTAGGGATATTTAATGATTAATCCTTCGTGGACTGATACTGTCTCATATCATCTCTCAATCCAGGAACTAATCATATGGACCTCTCTTCATTTATATATCTAAGGTGATCTAATCACAAATGATGAGAGTGCAATTTCCTTGTCACATAGTTAATTTGTACAACATCACTATGATCTGTACAAATAGTGACGCTATGGGTCATATTATCCAACAATCTCCCACTTGGCACATAGCCAGTCACTCAAGTGTCGTACACCCCGAACTATGTACGGTTCGCTCAAATTGCTGAGAAAAGGTTTTCGTCAGCGGATTTCCATGATTATCGTCTGACGCGATTTATACGATCATCACATCGCCACGATGTATGATCCGAACGAATCAGATGAATATAGAAGTATATATCTGGATCGTCGATGAGACCTTTAATTCCTTAGCCTTGTGCTGACGCCTAGCTCAGCTGCTAACAGAACTATATCTAATCTAATTAGATTTATTATCGACCCAAATGGCTTCTATTGCTGCCTCAGCCGCAGCAATAATCCGCATTTGTTGTTTATTCGGCAACAGTATCTTGCTCGGAAGATTTCCAGCTCACTGTCCCGTTTTTCAAACTTTATAGTACCGTAGTATTAAACTGTTTGGAAACTTGCAGCAGTGATCCCAGTCACTTCAAGTTCTCCTTCTCCATAGTTTTAGACAACATCTTTAGTTCTCTAAGATACTAATAGATGTCCTTAACTTCAATCCAGTGACTATCACTTGGATTGTCCTGATTGTGACTCCATATGCTCAAAGCGTATGAGACACCATATCAAGTACATTTTAAATGTACAATTTCCCAGAGAGTGTTAACAACTCCAAATCTATCCCAGTAGATCTTTATTCCTTGAATAAAGGTTGTTACTCCCCAGAATTCTACGGAGAATATCTATGAAAGCCAAGCTTTCACCAATTGCTTTATGGGAATTTCACTGTCAGTGCGCTCCCACTAACCTCCTTATATACACAAGAATTATTTCGTTTTGAGTCAAATCATAAACCATTATGATTATTTCAAAACGTCAGTTCCAAGAACCTTATGCTTGCTTCAATCCAAACATGGATCGAATAACCCGCAAACCTTGTTTGTCGGTTATACAAAATCGTCAGGATGTTGTAAGCATCCTCCAAAGGTTTCCTTTTCAGGAAGGCGATTTTGATCTTTAACTGACACATTTCATAAATGAAATATGCAGTATCAATAAGCATCATCAAAATGGATTTACTATGGCAACAGGTAAAAGGTTGAACCGTTATTAACATAACGTTGATAACGATACCTTTCCGTCACAAGCCTAGCTTTGTACGTTGGTATGTTGCCATCCATGTATGTCTTCCTTGAAGACGTTTACAGTACCAATAGGCACAATGCCTTGCGGTACAACAACTAGTATCCAAACATAGTTGTTATACATGGAATCCATTTCGGACTCATGGCACTTTGCCATAAAAGGGAGTTGATACCTTGTATCACTTCCTCGTACGTAGTCGGTTGGTATACCTCCATAAGATTTACATCTTTAAGGGGTTACTTCAGAAACCCATACCCCAGGTTGTTTTCTGATTCTCTCCGATCTACGCGGTTCTTGTGTATTTGAAGATTAATGGTTTAGTTTCATCCTTGATGAACTATTTGTGTTCCATTATGGACTTCGTGCCTTGAATAGTATTACTCCGATTTTCATCGAGTATCACTATCCTCCCACTGACCACTGCATATCGGTATTCCTCTTTGAAAACCGCATGGTGAGCAACAATCATATTGTTCTCATGCGAGATTTATAGGTACTATACTTATGGTTTCCCTTAGGATAACCTATATTTGGCACTTATCCAATTTGGGTCCTTAGTTTGGTATCATCCAAACGTTATGCCCGGCATACCCAAATTATTAGGAATGAGAAACCATGTTTCTTTCCTGTTCATATCCAATATGATATCTGTCAAACAGATTTATATGGAACCTTATTGTAAATAAGTTTTGCACTGTTAATACATATCCTGTTGAAGGAAATGATAGCTCAGAGCGACTCGTGATAAACCTTATCATGTCCAACAAAATTCGTTCGTTTTTCGACACACACCGTCTAACTGACGTGTCTCGGGAGGAGTCCTCATCTGAAAGAATACTATACTCTTTCATGTATGTTTGAAACTTACTGCTTAAGTATTTTCATTACGGTCTTACCGTGACGGCATAATACTATAGTCGATCTGTTTATCTACTTCGTGTCGAAACTCTAAAGTTTTCGATCTGTGTTCTTCAAAAGAAACACATAACCATAACGTGATGCCACATCCGTTAAGGTCACGAAACATTCATGTTCACATCTAGCCTAGCTAGATATGGGCCCACTAACTTCACCATGAATAGGGCTAACAGATCGGTGGCACTTACACTATTACCAAGTAAACAGTGTTTTAGGTACTTTACCTAACAAACTAGATTCGTAGACTTTATTTGAATAGTCAAATCAGTCCTAGTACCCACTCTTCAAAAGTGCGGATATACGAGTCTTGTTTAATTGTGTCCCAGACAACAATGCCACAAATAAGTCTCTATTGATCAAATCAATTTGAGCTATTTATTTGTCATTTTATATGTTTGAGATTTTAATTATATTCAAAATATAAATTCTGTTATTCACATCTAATGTGTTTATCTCAGTATCATCTTTATATAATGAAACACTTAGTGTTCTAGAATATAAAGGTTTATCCACAATGGATTAAACACTGATATAGAGATAATGTCTCTAGTCAAACTAGTTACATTATAACAGTTCCTAATTTAAGTACACACCCGAAGGGTAGTTCCTAAACTTAGGTATCTACGGTCGAAACAGACGACTTCGTTCCCGTTTCCGATTCGCAGAGCAATCTCAGCTTGAAGTCAGTATCCTGCTCAAAGCAGATTCTGAACATCAATACATATATTTTATGTACCACACTATAGTATTTAAAATCTAATTTCAATACTAGTAGTGAACATAACTTTGACAATCATTTTTAAAGTAAGAGCCTTGCCCTTTCTTTAATTCCTTCGTGTCTGCCATATCCAAATGGTAGTCACTTTGGGATATGTCAATTATCCTTTTCAATATTTCAGGAACCTTAGGCCAAGCCTTGGGTTTTTAGAATATCGAAACAATGTGCACCTCGTGCTACATGCCCAATTGCAATTTTGACTTTATCTCCTCTAGAATAGTCAATTAATTCTCCAAGAATTATAAATTGCAATTTTAATACTTCTTAAATCTAAAATTAGATTTATGACAAGTATATTAAATTAAGCACTAAAGTCATCATCACATAAATCTTCCAAAGATTTTATGCTCTACTTATATTGCTTAATTTTGGGCTTAAGGTATAATAAGTTATTTTATCAAATAAAGTAACCTATTATTTATTCCCAATTTGAAAATTAAATCATTTAAAATATTTTAATCCCAGATTATATTTTAAATATCCAACTTTTCAATTTTATCTTGATTACAATAGTCCAACTATTTAATCAACGATTAGTGGTACTATATATATTATAATGATTATAATAGTCCAACTATATAATCAAATATAATCCAAATTAATTAACCTCAATTACATTGATTACTATAATCCAATTATAAAATCAACTGTAAACTGAAATTAATTAATTCAAATATATTGATTAATATAATCCAATTATATATAATCAACTATAATACAGTCCAACTGTTTATTAAAACAACAATTTAAATATTAGTCCAACTAACATTTAATTTATATGACGAGTGATATTTGAATGAGCGCGTATGGCGAGTAATTGAACGAATATTGCAAATTCAATTCTTGCCTCCCACTATTTTTCGTCGAGCCTCTAACCCTCTGTCGAGTACTCGGGAAACCGTGTTTCCTAGTGGGCTAGGATCCCGTTAAATATCACACAATCTTGACTTTGGCCAACAAATTGTATGATAATTAACTAGGTAGATCTCTAAGATCAATTGGATCTAATCCAACTCCTAGATCCAGTAGGTGGACATCCAAGTCCTAAACATATATCTTATATATGCCTATATATCCAATATATACCCTAACCTTTTTCCTCTGAATCAACTAGGCCTTGGCTTTGGCACAACAAACCTGATGATCCCAGTCAAGCGCGGACCCATTGACCATGGAAGCTTCGTAATCAATGTCGATGGACAAGAAGTGGTCTTGACTTTGGCCAACAAACCACAACTTGGACAAGACACCAATATGGAACAAAGCTTCGTGATTCAAACACATCTTCGACGGACAAGGGCTTGACTTTGGCCAACAACCCATGCCAATCTAGGATCTTGAGCAAGAATCACTCAATGGAAGGAAAAGACGCATGATATTTGATGAGGGCTTTTCGCGTGCAAATTGGCTACCAATTTCATTATCTTTGTTAAGGTCTCATCATCATACACCCTTAAACATGCATTCTAAATACATAATAAAGCGAGTATGAAATAAATAATAATGATATGCGGATGGATACTTAACACATTGATCCTAGATCAAATCTCTCCCTTTCTCACTCAAGCTAGCACTTGTATTACTTCTACCTACCCCTTACACTACACTTCTAAAGAAACCTCATTTACATTGAGGGGAATAGGTGAGAAGAGAATACAAAGAGAATAGAGGTGATAAGGCTGGACACGCAGGTCCAATTTAATAAATCGAATTTATTACAACAATTTCCAAAATTGCCCCACCCGACTAATATCCATCCGATATACATTATTCATTCATCACAACCACGTATTCACACATAAGCATGCTATCAATCAATCTAATCAAATTAATTAATCTGATAATTATGTGATCATCCAATGTTCAAACAACGATTTGATTTTGGTCGAGTCAAACTCGTTTTTGCGAATAAGTACTCAAAGTACGAATTCTTGAATTAAATTAAACTACATCATTAAATCCAATTTAACATGTATTTAATACTAATTCACTATTCAATTCCAAATTAAATATTACACTTTATTTAATAAACCTTTAACGACTTAAATTCCAAATTTAATCGTGTCGGGTCTCAAAGCCCGATTAACGTCCAACGTCAATTCAATTCAAGTCTAATGGGCTTTAATTAATTTCTTTAAGGCGTGGGCTTCGGCAACCAAAGCCCAATCAAGGAGTAACCCCATAAGCCCAGAAATCAATTTAGGCCCATTAGGCCCAATTAAACTTTAAAGGTTTATAAGTTGTATTTGGGCTTAACGGAAGTGGCTTTGGGCCCAATTGGATCCAATCCAATTTGTCCAAATCCAACTTTGTACAACAAAGCCCAATAAGCCCATTTACAACATAATAAGCCCAAATCCAATTTAAGGCCTAATTAATTAAATTACACAAATCCAATTCCGCAATTTAATTACCTAAAGTGCATTACATGATTAATCATCCAAATCAATATTTCCAAAACATTAATTAGTCCAATTAATCATGCTCAACATCATCATCACATGTCCAACACACTTTGATGAAAAATCAAACCCATTTACATGCTTCCAAGTCTCGGCCAAGAAGGTAATTTATCCGATTTGAATTCAATCCAATTAATTACACAATCGACATCGAATTAACTTCCCGAATGATTTCATACACATCCAATGTTCAAAATCAAAAATCCAAGACATTATAGGGCATATGCATTCGGCCACCTTAAGGAAATTGGGGATTTTTGTTCAATTCAAAATTCAATCCAATTAATCTTAAATTAACATCATCCTATATGATTCCAATTCATCCAATGAATCAAAATCAAAAAATTCCAAATTCCAAATAACCCTAAACTTTCGGCCAACACATATATTTTGGGAAAATTATTCCAAATCAATTTTCATGAAATTGATCCAATCAAACTTCAATTCAAACATCATTTAAACATGCTTAATCAAACAATTAACTAAAATAATCATGCTCAAAATCAATTTACCCAATTTTAAGCCCTAAAATTTCATGCTTGAACCTAGGCTCTTGATGCCATTGTTGGTTTTATTCTAGGTCCCAAGATCATCAAACAAGCATGATAAAGTGTGAAATACATATCAAAGGAGTTGCGGAATACTCACATCGATCGGTTGTGACGAAACGACGAACAAACTCCAAGATTGCTCACTGAATTTAGGCGCCCACTGCAGCAGAATTTCAGTCCACTGTCTCTGTTTTGAGCTGAGATTTGAGCCTCGAATTTGCGTCGAACGATTCCCGGCTCGTGGGTGAGTTTCCCTAACACCTTCGCAAGTCTCTCGGAGTGCTAGCTCCGCTTGATTTTGCCACAAAATCAAGGCACAAAGCTTCCCTTCTCACGGCAAATGAAGAACAAGTGAGTTCATTCACTGCCCATTTGGGCGTGAATTGTGAGAGAGAGAGGAAAAAAGAAAAAAAATTGTATTAGTTTGTTAGAAAGTGTTAAACATTACCTTATATATTTTCCAAAATATAATAAAGGTAATTACATTTATTTGGCTTTCAAAAGTCAAATACTAACTTTCCAACCACTAACACTATTCCAACAACTCACAACATCACTCAAAGTGTCAAGTTGTTTTCAATCAATCAATCAATCACATCAATCAATCAAATGTCACATCACTCAAAGTGACGTTTGATTTGACGCTTGATGTGACGAATGATTTGACGCTTGATGTGACTTGCGTTGCCGCACTCGAATTCGAAATACGAATGCGCTCGCAATCACACTCGGGCTCGGGTTCGCTAATTCCTAATTAGCGAATTTACCGTTGCGTCGTAATTAAATGATTACGCCTAGCGATTTCACTATTCACGTCGCTAAACTAAATTAATTAATTAAATCTTTAAAATTCGCGCCCGATTAAAATCCATTTCAATTTCGCGTCGAAATCCAATTTCATTTAATATATCGAATATATTAACTTTACCGATTAATTCCAAATTAATCGTTTTCTCTCTTTAGACGATATTTTATCCTAGATAAAATATCTCCGTAATTAATCCCAGATTAATTTTCTCTCTCATCAATTAATCCCAGATTAATAAATGTGCGAGTCATACGTCATCGGTGTATCATTGGGAAGCGACCCATGAGATCCCCGGATATGTTGGCAGTAAATACGGTCGTCGGACTATCCGAACACGTAAGTACCAAGTACTACGTTTTACCGATTCACAAGACAAGGTTAGCTTCTAGCAAAACGCCATGCCTACCCAATTCTCCGAAATATTCTTACAGGAATATATAGATCTGTATCAGGCGTAGTATACAGTATATTGTGCATATCGGCCCAGTATCGGATAGTCACGTGCTAGGCCTGGGGCTGGATAAGTGTCTGCCCCGTACGAAGCACATGTCGGATGTCTGGTAACTAGTCTCTATAATCGGATATACATGACCTTGTCATAATATCCCGATGGCTGCAGCACCTCAGAGTACTAATACCGTATCCTGCGTGACATCATCTCCACTATGACTGGAGTGATACTTCCGTCTTGACATCACACCCAATACTCTACGATTCTCAATATACTCAGGTTCGGCGTACACAGAACCGGTTAGAGTCCTAGACGACCTCAACTAAAGTATATTGATTGTCGTAAGCATTAGCGGTGCAAGTCTCAGGTTAAGACCAATACACCTACCCTGATGTCGGATTCCCATAGACACATAGTCATAATACCAATGGGATTCCGAGGGGTCTATCCAGAGCGAAGCTATTTCCCGTACCATCGGTGAAACACAACCTCCTATCGCACTTGCATGAGTATCCAATACCCAAATATATGAGAACTATGCTGTTGTGCCCTCACAACGTGCACAAGTGCAATACTAGCCTATTCCGCATTATCGATGTCCAGTCTCGATAATACTACGACTAGGGATATTTAATGATTAATCCTTCGTGGACTGATACTGTCTCATATCATCTCAATCCAGGAACTAATCATATGGACCTCTCTTCATTTATATATCTAAGGTGATCTAATCACAAATGATGAGAGTGCAATTTCCTTGTCACATAGTTAATTTGTACAACATCACTATGATCTGTACAAATAGTGACGCTATGGGTCATATTATCCAACAGACACAATTCCAGCCTCAGGGCTAACATGTGACATTCGATACTGGATCGTAATACGCAATACATAGTATGCTATACCTGATAAAGATTATATATTCCTTTAAAGAATATTTCAGGAGAATTGGGTAGGCACAATGCTTTGCTAGAAGCCAACAATGTCTTGTAAATCGGTAAGAACGTGGTACCGGGTACGCACATGTTCGGATAGTCCGATGACCGTATTTACTGCCAACATATCCAGGGATCTCTTGGGTCGCTTCCCGAAGATTCACCAATGAGATTTGACTCGAACAGAATTAATCTGAGATTAATTATGAGAGAGAATTAATCTGGGATTAATTACGGTAAGAATTAATCTGGGATTAATTGCGTCGAGAATTTATCTGGGATTAAATTCGTCGAGAAGAGAGAACGCGATTAATTTGGAATTAATCGGCAAAGTAAATTTAATAGTGAAATTAAATTTTACTATTTAATTTATTTAATTGGGCTAAAATAATATATTAGATATATTAATTGAAATTATATTTCAATGCGGAATTAAAATTTATTTTAATTCAAGCAAACGAATTAATTTAGAATTAATTCATAAGCGACTTACATAATAATATTGCGAGACATTATTATTTAATTAAATTGGATTTAATTAAGTCGCAATGACAAATTCGTTTACTTCGGAATTAAACGAACCCGGGCCCGAGCGAAGTTGCGTGTTGGATTGTCCGACTTAAATTTGGAATTTGAAGTGGGGCCCACCAACTTACATCAATGTGTTTGACACTTGATGGAATTTGGTAATTGGTTGAGTAAAAGCTTGGGATTGCTTTTTCTACACTCAAACCAAATCCTACACACCAACCTAATATAAATTAACAAGTCAAACTTTGGAAGTAAGACAAGTCACTATTCACTCTTCTTCCTTTCTCCAAAACCGTGAGCATGCTTCCTCTCCCATGGAATTTTGTTGCAAAATTCTATAATGCTAGCACATTAAAGAGACAAATGAAGGTGATAGGGAAACCAATCCTAGAGTTTGGAATTCAAATTGAAGGCTTAAAGCTTCCATTACATCCAACAAAGAAGGAATTTTGAAATCCTAAATCCGATCAATGTGAGTATTTCCGCAACTCCATTTGATTTATTCACATATAAATCACTCTTAGAGATCATTGACATGTTCTAGGAACACTAACAATGGTATCAGAGCTTCCTAAGTTTGATTTGAAAATCTAGGGTTCATGACTTTAATTTGGGATTTTATGCTTAGAGCTTGATTTTGCCTAAATTTATGAGTTGGTTGAGTTTATATGATGTTGAATTGGATTTGTATATCATTGGATTTGTGATAAATTGATTAGATCAAAAATCCCCAAAGTCCATGCTTGGCCGAATGTATCCCCTAGGGTGCTCATGGTGATTTTTTGAAAATTAACAATTGGATGTGTTGATGGCATGAATTGTATGTTAAATGTTGATTTAATTAGATTGAAATCAAATTGCATGATGAATTCTTGCCTTTGCCGTGAGCTATATAGCATGTAATAGATTGATTTTGCTTCAATTTGTGTTGGACATGAATTGGAAATGTTGAGCATGATTAATTGGATTAATTAGTGTTTTGGAAACATTAGATTAATTGATTAATTATGTTAATTACACTTGAATTGAATTAATATGTAATTTGGAAAAATGTATTAATTTAATTGTTGTAATTGGGCTTAATGGGCTTGGTTGGGCCAAGTTTGGTTTTGGACAATTGGGTTGGATCCAATTGGGCCTAAAACCATTTCCATAAAGTCCAAATATGACAATTGGGCATTTTAAAAATTTAATTGGGCCTAATGGGCCTAAATTGATTTTTTTGGCATATGGTGATTCCTAATTGGGCCTTGGCATCTTGGGTTTGATCCATAATGGCCAAAGCCCACGCCTAAAGAATTAATTGAAAGCCCACTGGACTTTAATTGAATAGTATTGGATACTAATTGGGCATTTGAGACCCATCAAGATTGGATTTAGAATCCAAGTCTAAAAGACACCTTTAAAAGTGTAATTATTTAATTTGGAATTAAATATGAATTAGTATTGGATACAAATTTAAATTGGATTTAAAATTATAGTTCGATATAATTCAAGAATACGTACTTTGAGTATTTATTCGTAAACGAGTTGGACTCTCGCAAATCAAATCGTTGTTTGAACATTGGATGGTCATTAATTCAAAGATTAATTAATTGGATTAGATTGATTGAATAACATGTTTTGTGTGAATACTTGGAAGTATTGTATGAATAATGTATATCAGATGTATATTAGAAGGGTGAGGGCAATTTTGGAAATTATTGTAATAAATTTAGTATTTATTAAATTGGATCTGCTTGTCTAGCCTATTATCTCCATTCTCTTTGTATTTCTCTTCTCACCAATTCCCCTCAATGTAAATGAGGTTTCTTTAGAAGTATTATGTAATTGGGTAGAAGTAAGAATAGTGCTAGCGGGAGAGAGGAAATGGAGAGATTTGTTCTAGGAACAAAGTTTGTTATATATCCATCCGCATATCATTATTAATTTATTTCGCGCCTTATTATGCTTTTAGAATGCATGCTTAAGGGTGTATGATGAGACCTAATCAAAGATAATAAATTGGTTGCCAATTTACGGGAAAACCCTCATCAAATATTAAGCGTTTTTCCTTCCATTGAGTGGTTCTCTCTCAAGATCTAAAATTGGCATTGGTTTCTTGGCCAAAGTCAAGACCTTTGTCCATCGCAGATGTGTTTGAACCACGTAAGCTTTGTTACATATCGCGTGTCTTGGGCAGTTGTGACTTGTTGGCCAAAGTCATTAAGCTTGTCTATATGTTTCGGACTTGGAGGTCCACCTACCGGATCTAGGAATTGGATGGGATCCAATCGATCTTAGAGATCTACCTAGTTAAGTTTCATACAACTTGTTGGCCAAAGTCAATGTTGTGTGTTATTTAACGGGATTCTAGCCCACTAGGAAACTAGGTTTCCCGAGTACTCCATAGAGGGTTAGAGGCTCGCCGAAAAATAGTGGGAGGCAAGTATTAAATTTGCAATTTCGTTTAGATACTTGCCAACACGCGCTCTTTTATTTTATTTATCGTTGTTATAAATATATTAGTTGGAATAATATTAAATATTGCTTTCTTTGAACAGTTAGACTGTACAACACATTACTCAACTTGCAGTTGGTTATATAGTTGGACTATAGTAACCATTACATTTTGAGTGTACCCAAAATCGTTGACTGGATAGTTAGACTATAGCAATCAAGATGACTGAAAGATTAGCGTTAAGGGACATAATCCTAGGTGAAAATATCTTTAACGGCATAATTTTCCAGATTGGAAATGAATCTCAGAATAGTCCTGAGAGCCGAGAGGTTACTCTATTTGATAGAGTGACCTCTCGGGCCTGGGCCCGGATTTGAGCAAATAGTAGAGCATAAGCTTTGGAAGACTCATCGTGATGATAACTGTAGTGCTCAATCCGTTATGCTTGCCGCAATGACTCCTCAATTTCATCGTCAGAACAAAGGATTAGATCCTTATAATATGATGTTGAAATTAAAGGATCTTCATAGATCTTACCTTAGATCTTAGAAGTACGAATTGTAAAAGAAGCTCTTTCGCTCGTGTATGTCAGAGAGTACATCTGTCGAGCACTAGGTGTCGCAGATGATTGCTGACATCGAACAACTAGGTTAGCTGGGCATTACCTATGAGACCGAGACTTCCATAGATTTGATCTTACAGTCTCTGCCCGAAAGCTGGGGCGGGTTCATCTTGAACCAAGAGAAAACTCTTGGAGAGTTAATGGCTATGCTCAAGGAAGCAGAGCCAGAGCTTCCAAAAGGGTAAGAAGCGCAAGACGCATCTTACTTTGACATCCCAGAAGGCCAAGGCTTGGCCGAAGGCTTCTGGGGGTGTGAAAAAAAAAGGCAAAGGCAAAATCGTCATAATCTTCTAGGAAGACAAAGGACATATCCCAAGATGTCTTCCTATATTATGGAAAACGGGGTCACTGGAAGCGTGACTGCCGTATGGACAAGGCATACATGAAGGAAGTGAAGACAGGCAAGGCTCCGGCTTCAGGTATGTTTTTTATAAACATGTCCACTACTGGTTTTAAAATTGGATTTTAGATACTGGATGTGGTACATAAATATATGTACTGATGTGCAGAATCTGCTGATTAGCGGGAGACTGGCTTCAGATGAAATCGACCTGCGAGTCGGAAACGGGACGAGAGTCGCTGTTTTGACCGTAGGAACCTAAGTTTTGGAACTGCTCTTTGGGCATATACTTAAATTAGGAAACTATTATAATGTACCTAGTTTGACTAGAAACATTATCTCTATATCTAGTTTAACCCGTTGCGGGTATACCTTTATGTTCCAGAACACTAGGTGTTTTGTTTATAAAGATGATATTGAGATATACACATTAGATGTGAATAACAGTAATTTTAGTTTGAATATAAACAAATCTCAAACATATAATGACAAACAAATGGCTCAAACTGAATTAATCAGATGAGACTTATTTGTGGCATTGTTGTCTGGGACACATTAAACAAAACTCGTATATCCACACTTTCGAAGAGTGGATACTTGGACAGATTTAATCCTAATTCAAATGACGTTTGCGAATCTAGTTTATTAGGCAAAGTGCTTAAAACGCCTTTCAACAGTAAATGTGTACGTGTGTAGGCACTGCATTTTTACACATAAGTCCCTATGATGAGTCTCATTTTGGAGACACTACCTTTTAAGTCACGGAGGTCACGGAAAACGGACATCGGAAGGGGAATTCAGAATAAACAAGGTTCACTGTTTTCGTTGGTGCTACGTTCGTGTATACGTTCGAACGTCAAACAGATTGCGGGCGTTCGTGCTGCATTCGAGTAAGCGTTCGAACGGTGTCGGTAATTCTGGTTTTGCTGCTAGCCTCACATTAAGCCCAATTCGCCCAAACCTTGGCCCACACGCCCAAGCCCACTTAAAACACATATTTAACACATGGTGAAATCAAAACAAATCTAAAAATCACATACCAAATTAAATAAAATACTTACACAAATTAAAGAAATTGCATGCCTAATTAAAATCAATCAACAAACTAAATGCCTAATCCAAGCCAATCAAATATTCAACATGCCTAATCCAAGCCAATCAAATCCCTTGCTGTCCTTGTCCAATCACCAAATCATATCCCTTTTTAAATACACAAATCCCTTTCCTTGTCAAGCCTAACCCTTTGCCTATAAAAAGAACCCTTCACCAACCTTCTCAAGGCTAGCTAGCTCATTCACACAAAAAAGCCTCCTCTCTTCACTCTCTCGAGAGTTCACGCCCATTACAGAAAAAAGAAGAAAAGAATCTCCAACCCTTTTCCCCTAGCTCACATACAAAACACAAACAACACACACAACAACCCTTCCCTCACCAACTTAACAAGAACAACACACAGTAGCCCCTAACCCTTGAAATCAGCCCTTGACAGCACCGAAACTACCCCTGAATTAGTCCCAAACAGCAGCCCTAAACACACACAAAAACAGTCCCCTAAATTACCAAAAACAGTAACCAGAACATCCCTAAAATAGTAACTAAAACACAGCAGCAAAACAGTAGCAACGACAGAGAATCAGAGTCAAAAGCAGCAGCAAAAGATGGAGAAAGACGACTCAAAACAGTGAGACAACGAACGAGAACAGTGAACCAGTGAACCGGAAGAGTTGCGGAGCATCCACCCTTCCGACGATCGTGTACCGTACATCCGAGAGGTGATTTAAAAGGTTAGACCTGAGGACACTTTTTCATTAGTTTATATTCGTTTATTTTATTATTGAATTCTATTCGCATGAGAGTCGTTTATAGATGCATGTTGTGGCTTGAATGAAATGGAAGAGTGTCGTCTCTTGTGGTATATAGGATGGAAACCCATACGTAAATTCCGTAGCCGAATCCGAATGGACGGTAGTGCGGTCTGTACTTGGGATACAACTCCACGTACCACTTGAGTAAACGGCACCCTCTCTTGTTTTGTGTTGCGTTGGTTTATTTATTTCTTGTTACTAAATTGTATGTCGCTTATTTGTGTATGTCATAATCGAGAGTGCATGGGCTCAGTAAGTGCGATGAAAGGTCCCCTAATCAGAAGGGTTAAAATCCTTCACCACGATGCTTTGCCGCACCGATTGATGTGTGTTCGGTTGAATGCGAGATACGTTCAATCGGGCACACTACGTTTAATATTATTGCTTTTAACTATTTGTATGCATGATTCAATCGAGCGCATGGGCTTAGTAAGTGTGATGTGAGATCCCCTATGGGGAGGGGTTTAAAGCCCTTTACCACGATGCTTTGCCGCGCCGGTTGATGTGTGTCCGTTTGAATGCAAGATACGCCTCAATCGGGCATATTTGGATTGATATGATTGTCTTTATGTTTGTATGTATGATGTGATGCGACGCGCATGGGCTTAGTATGTTGGTCTAAAGGTCCTCTCTTTGAGAGATCAAGAGCCCCAAAAAGGCCACCTTTACGACAGTTCTTCGCCGCACCCATTTTTGTTTTGATTATTGTTGTTTCATATTGCTCTCATTTCATCATCAGGTCTGTTCCCGTTCGGACGCGTTTACGAACGCAACTCGAACGCGCATGCATTTTTGCCTTATCATGTATCAGGTCTCATTTCCGTTCGAACGTTCACAAACGCCATACGAACGTGAGCATTCTGTTTCATTTCTGTTCGAACTCGTTCACAAATGCCACGTGAACGTAAGCATTCTGTTTCATTTCCGTTCGAACGCGTTCACGCACAAACGCACACATGAGTTGGTTGTTCATTTCCTTCGAACGCTTTTACACTAACGCTACTCGAACGACTACAACCTTCGAATGATTTACGTCGTTACCGCGCATCGTGCGTTGCAACACGGTAAACAGATCCTCTTGCATCACATTATGACATGTCTATCTTAGCATATGGTTACCCCCCTTTTGTACCTATTTTGTATTACCTCTCTAGTTGTCTGTGCCTACAATGTTGTTTATCATCATTTTGATTTCCTTTACATTACATGCAAATGTTACCATGACTATTTGTGTTTATATTTACATGAATGATTGAATTCTTATGACGTTATGTGCTTGTTGCTGCAAAGGCCTACTTTTGAGCATGTGAATTTGGCATAAGATTTGGTTTCATGTATGTTAGATGTAAACCATACTTTTAAGCATGAGAATCTAAGATTGTGTTGCACTTGGAAATATATGTCATAGGCTTGGTTGGATTATTGCATAAATCTTTACATTACAAATTGCATAAGTAAGGGACCATTCCGAACCCAATAGTTTAAGGTCTTCCCTTGCGAGGGGTGAGTGCGGCCTTAAATCTTTGTCCCGGTTCACATCGGGTGGCGACTCCATGTTATTTAGTACTTCCCAACTAGGCCGCGAGCCTAGAACGGCGTCGGCCAGGTTCTGTTGTCTACAGTCTGGCGACTCCACTGGGGATAGAGAATCGGCCCCGAAATAATGCCTTGTAATGTATAGATTTATGCTTTAATTAACCGTGCCTACAAATGTGTGAAATGAGGGTTGTAATCAAAGGAATTTTGAGGCTAGGTAATGGTTTGGTGTCTTCCTTCACTCACTACCTTTCTTGAAGAAAAAGCTGTGAAGGCACCTAGATAGCCATCTACTCGTAGACTATTGTGATGGACTAATTTGGAGGACTCGTTGTTTATTCCTGACACCAAGCGATAAGAGCCTAAGAGGCTTGGGTATTTAAGTGAGCCTCGCTCCACCTTCCCTCTGGGGAATCTACAACGGGAAATCCATTTGACAGTCTGTCACACACCGTAGCTCATTGGCACGTACCTTAGTGTATAAAAAAGGGTGTGCTCACTTGGTTGCTCGAACCCTTGATTGGGGGAACCTAGTTGTGGGCCATCCTTCGCTGATGAGAGCCTTTCTCCATACTCCCCCGAACCCATGCGTAGACCGGGTTGTATAGCCTATAACAAATATTTCCTTGTGCTTTAGGACCATTGTCATTTGGATGAATTGGACTCTTTGTCAAAAATACAAACTTGCTGGGCCATTTAAACTGGGGCAGGTTCGTATCTTATGACAATTAGGCCCAAAGCTTCTGAAATGATGGTGGGCCACACGGTAGAAGTTATTATTTTATGTTTATAATATCTCCTTGTATGCTTATGTTTGGGAACATTGCTATTTGAATCCATCTGGGTCTTTTGTCATGAGATATGGGCTTGTTGGGCCATTTAAACTGGGACAAGACATATCTTATGATGATTGGGCCAAAAGGCTTTTAAATAACAATGGGCCATTTTATGATTGTGTTCGGAATATTATCATTTGGATTTAGTTGGGCTCTTTTCCATAAGACATGAACTCGTTGGGCCATTTAAACTGGGACGAGTTCACTCCTATGACAGTTAGCCCAAAAACTTCTAAAAAGATGATGAGCCGATTTGTGTGAAAATTTTAATGAGTTGATATATTTCTTGTATCGCATGCATATCATGCCCCCATGCATACATATATCATTTTAACCCTTGTGTTCTGAAAGCCATCATAGATTCCCGTTGGGTTAGAAAAAGGGAAGACTCACCAAAATACTGAGAACAGACATGAGTGAATCAGATATTGAGGTATCCCGGATAGATCAGTTGGAAAATGGCTTCGCCAAGATTACTGAACAGTTGCAAGCCTTGACTACTGATGGCAAATATGGCTGTGCCCCGTGCCGGGGGAAATTCTGAGAATGTGAGGCGTGATGAGCCTTCGAATGGGTTGGGGGATGATACCCCCGCTTTTGATGATGATATGGCAGAGTATGCAGCAGGCAGAGTATCTGGGTCTCAGGCAGAGTTACAGAAGCTTCGGGATCAGGTTGAAACAGTTACCCGCAAAATGAGGGATAAAAATGAGGATTTGTTAGATTATGAGGCAATGACGTTCGGAGAATAGTTGCCAACTCAGTTTAAATTGCCCGAAAGAGCCAAGTTTAATGGGAATGGAGACCCGAGAGTCCATCTGCAGCAATATGTCTCAGTCATGAGTTCAATGGGCCTATCACAGCGCCAAGTCCAAAAGATGTTTGGGATGTCACTCGAGGGGGCACCTGTGGTTTGGTATCATAGCCTTGAGAAGAAGGTTAAGGAAGATTGGAAGGAACTAGCTGATGCTTTTCTGAAGCAGTATGTTACAGACTTAGAAATTGACTTGTCACTCCGTGATTTGGAGAACACTAAGAAGAAGCCGAAAGAAAGCTTCAAGGAGTATGTAGACCGCTGGAGAAGCCAGCTTCTGAAAATGCAGACTCGGCCCTCTGAGAAGAACCAAATCAAATGATCATCAAGGGCACCAAGCCCTCTATTTATAGTAAGCTGAGGAGGATGACTTCGATGATTTCTGATTTTCGACAGTTGAGGGAAACTGTCATGGATATTGAGGAAGAGGAGGCTGAAAACAGAAAGTCCTATGGCCAGAATAGGCGGACTTTTGGGGGGTATTCTGAGACTAAGCCCGCTACTATCGAGGTTTCTGCCATCAGAAACCGGCAATTCTCCAACCTGGTAGACCTTTGTCGAAGGTGTTTGAAAAGTTACAGGGACAAGGAATCTTGAAACCCTTAGAAGGCAAGACACTTCCACACCCCCCACCACACACATAAATGTGAACCTTTATTGTCACTTCCACCTAGCCATACATGGCCATGACACGACAACTGCCCCGCCTCAGGCATGAAATTCAAGATCTCATAGATTCCCATAAAATACCCAACCCATGAAAAGAAACCATCAACCACCAAGCTTCTTACATGGATGGCAGTGAAGAACCATAGGCCGAGGAAGAAGGCAGTGCTGCGGATGATGGAGATGTTCCTCCTAGTCTATTTGATCCAGTTTTTTTAAATGACATTGATTTTGTTACTTTTTCGAACTCTTTTCCTCAATAATAATAAAGACGTTCATTTTGCTGAAACTCTCCTGCAATATGAGTATATTTGAGAAAAGTATTCAACCTTGGTACTACGGAATCCAGTGATGAACACGGGGAACCTTCGAAATAAGCAAACAGAAAAAGATAAGATAGACATTCAGAAATTGGGCAATAGAGCCGGTAAAAATATCAGACTTGGAAGGGAATTAGTTCGCAGTTCGCCGAGCGATCAACGTAGACAGATTGAAGAAGTAGCTTGAAGAGAAAGCTAAGCACTCACCAAGAGAGATTGAAGGAAGACCTAGCCCAACGGGATAGGAAACCCAATCATGCATGCATGCATACACGTAACATATTTGCATCCTTTTTGTGTTTGTTATGTTTTGTAATAACAGGTTTCAAAGGAAAAAAAAGAAAGCGCCGAATGCAAGCCAACCAGAAGCAGTAACAGTACAATGTCAGCAATCTTCAGGAACGAATCACATGGGCGAGGCCCATATCATCAGTATCAGTTTGGGATGGATCCCGAGGGTCGAGGCCCACATCAGTATCAGTCTGGGGACGAAGCCCATAATCAGTAGCAGTTTAGGGCAAGGCCCACAACAAACATCAGTTTGGGGCGAGGCCCGTATTAGCATCAGTAACAGTCTTGCTGGGTATGACATTCTGGGGCGAGGCCCACATCAATTCAGTATCAGCATTGCCGGGTATGGCATTCCGGGGGCGAGGCCACATTACATCGGATCAGTTCTGCCGAGAATGGCACTCCGAGAATGGAGATATAGTCCGGGAATGGACAGTTCAAGAATGAAGAAGCCGAGAATGGCACTCCAAGAATGGAAACACAGTTCAAGAATGAACAAGCGGAGAATGGCAATCCAAGAATGGAGCAGAGTTCAAGAATGAACAAGTCGGAGATGACACTCCGAGAATGGAGATATAGTCCGGGAATGGACAGTTCAAGAATGAACAAGCCGAGAATGGCAATCCAAGAATGGAACACAGTTTAAGAATGAACAGGCCGAGAATGGCACTCCAAGAATGGAGGCACGGTTCGGGAATGGACCACCTTACAGTAACAGTTCGAGAATGGACACCTCACACTAACGGTTCGAGAATGGACCACCTTACAGTAACAGTTCGGGAATGGACCACCTTACAGTAACGGTTCGGGAATGGACCACCGTACAGTAACGGTTCGGGAATGGACCACCTTACAGTAACAGTTCGGGAATGGACACCTCACAGTAACGGTTCGGGAATAGACCACCTCACGATAACAGTTCGGGAATGAACACCTCACAGTAACGGTTCGGGAATGGACCAACTTACAGTAACAGTTCGGGAATGGACACCTCACAGTAACGGTTCGGGAATGGACCAACTTACAGTAACAGTTCGGGAATGGACACCTCACAGTAACGGTTCGGGAATGGACCAACTTACAGTAACAGTTCCGGAATGGACACCTCATAGTAATGGTTCGGGAATGGACCACCTCATGATAACAGTTCGGGAATGAACACCTCACAGTAACGGTTCGGGAATGGACCAACTCACAGTAACGATTGGGGAATGGACCACCTTACGGCAACGGTTCGGGAATGGACCACATCAAAACTGTTGGATAATTGACCCATAGCGTCACTATTTGCCAGAACATTGTGTTGCTGTAGCAAATTAACTATGTAACAGAAATTGCACTCTCGTCATTTGTGATTAGATCACCATAGATATATAAATGAGAGAGGTCCCTATGATTAGTTCCTGGATTGAGATGATATGAGACAGTATCAGTCCACGAAGGATTAATCATTAAATATCCCTAGCCGTAGTATTATCGAGACAGGACATCGATAATGCGGAATAGGCTAGTATTGAACTTGTGCGCGTTGTGAGGCACAACGGCATAGTTCTCATATATATAAGTATGGGATACTTGTGCAAGTGCGATAGGAGGTCGTGTTTCACGATGGTACGGGAAAACAGCTTCGCTCTGGATAGACCCTTCGGAATCCCATTGGTATTATGACTAGGTGTCTATGGGAGGCCGAAATCAAGGTAGGTGTGTATAGTCTTAACCTGAGACTTACATCGCTAATACTTACGACAATCGGTAAAACTTTGGTTTTGGTGGTGGGGGATCTTAACTGGTTCTGTGTACACCACTTCTTGGGTTTTCAGAGAATCGTAGTGTATTGGATGTGATGTCAAGACGGAAGTGTCACTCCAGTCATAATGGAGATGATGTCACGCAGGATACGGTATTAGTGCTCTTAAGTGATGCGCATCCAATCGTGATATTATGACCAGGTCATGAATATCCGATTATAGAGACTAGTTACCAGACATCCGATATGTGTTTCGGACGGGGCAGACACTTATCCAGCCCCAGCCCTAGCACGTGATTATCCGATACTGGGCCGATATGCACAATACATTAGTATACTACGCTTGATACAGATCTTAATATTCTTTAATGGATATGTCCGGAGATTAGGTAGACTTGGTGCTTTGCTAGGAGTCGACCTTGTCTCGTAAATCGGTAGAACGTAGTACTTGGTACGTACGTGATTCGGATACTCCGACGACCGTTATACTGCCAGATTATCCGGGGATCTCATGGGTCGCTTCCCGATAATCCACCGATGACGCACAACTCGCACTCTTGAATAATCTGGGATTATACAGAAGAGAGAGAAAATTAATCTAGGATTAATAACGGAGATATTTTATCCAGGATGAAATATCGTCTAAAGAGAGATAACGATTAATTTGGAATTAATCGGTAAAATTATTATATTCGATATAATAATCGAAATTAGATTTCGACGCGGGAATTAAAATTAGATTTTAATTCGGGCAAACGAGTTAATTTAGAATTAATTCGTTAGCGACGTAAATAATAATTTCGCTAGGCGCAATTATTTATTTAAATTCGATTTAATTAATGTCGCGACGTAAGCTCGTATTTCGGAAATATCGAACCCGAACGCGTGAGTGCACGTGGGCCCACTTTCATTTGGAACGTGTGGGGCCCACATGACACATGTCATATTATGCATTATTTATTCTAATGCATTGCATGAAGATTGTGTACAATACACTCAATGGTCTTGCATGGAGTTTGAGTGTTTGACACTCTAAACCATTGCATGATTTGTGTCATAAATTTATTATCAATTTAATAATTTTATGGCATAAATATAAATTGATTTTTGGTAAATCATTTTTTAAAAATAATACAAGATCATCTCTCTCAAATTCTCTCCTCTCCTCACGCCCAAAAACTGAAAATTTACTGGTTTGGAACCATTCAGGCGTGACTTTAGGGAAGCAAGGGTTATTTTCATGGTGAAATTCAAGTGCTAGCACACTACGAGTCTTGCGAAGGTGGTAGGGAGGTTCGACCATGACCGGGATCCATCCAACGAAGCTAGGAGCTGCGTTTCTCATCTCAAAATTCTGTTTTTGGAGGCAGTGGACTGCATGCAGTAAGCTTACAAAGGCAATGCGTTTTGGGCATGATTCGTCTTCAAATCGACATAACCGATCAATGTAAGTATTCCGCTATCTTCGTTGGTGTATTCACGCATGTTTTCATGTCTTGATTTGATCTTGGACCTTAGATAAACTCAACAATGGCATCAAGAGCTAATGTTGCAAGCAGCATGAAAAATGTAGGGCTTAAAATTTGGGTAAATGTTTGTTGAGCATGATTGAATAAATTGTTTGTTTGAGTATGTTGATAACATGTTTAATTTCATTTTGGTTGGACTAATTTGATGAAAATTGATTTGGAATAATTTTCCCCAAAATATTGATGTTGGCCGAATGTAAAGTATATTGGAGTTCTTGGAATTTTTTCATTGTTAATTCATTGGATGAGTTGTAATGGAGTAGGATGATGTTAATTTAAGATTGAATTGGATTTAATTTTAAATTGAACAAAACCCTAAATTCCTTATGTTGGCCGAATCTACAATGCCCTTTAATGTCTTGGTAATTTTGATTTTATGAACATTGGATGTATATGAAATCATTCGGGAAGTTAATACGTTGTCGATTGTGTAATAATCGGATTGAATTCAAATCGGACAAATAACCTTCCTTGGCCGAGAGCATGAAAGCATGTAAATGGGTTTGATTTTCATTATGTATGTTTGACATGTATAATGAATTAAGTATGATTAATTGGACTAATTTAGGTGTTTTGAAAATGTTGATTTAGTTGATTAATCATATAATGCACTTTTGGTAATTAAATTGTGAAAATTGGATTTTTGGATTTAATTAATTGGGCCTAATTTTGGAAATTAGAATTTAAATTTGTAATTGGGCCTATTAGGCTTGATTTATCAAGTTTGGTTTAGGCCAAATGGATTGGATCCAATTGGGCCCAAAACCTTGACCATAAAGCCCAATGCGACTAATGAACCTTTAAAGTTCAATTGGGCCTAATGGGCCAAGATTGATTTATGGGCTTATGGGGTAAATCCCTCCCGGATTGGACTTTGTTATCGGTTTGACCCGAGTTGACCAAAAGTCCACGCCTTAAGAAATCAATCAAAAGCCCATTGGACTTTAATTGAATGACGTTGGACGTTATCGGTCTTTGAGCGCTTACGATTAGATTTGGAATTTAAATCGTAAAAGGTTTATTAAATAAAGTGTTAATATTTATTTTGAATTGAATAGTGATTTAGTATTAAATACATGTTAAATTAGATTTAATGATGTAGTTTAATTTAATTCATGAATTCGTACTTTGAGTACTTATTCGCAAAAACGAGTTTGACTCGAACAAAATCAAATCGTTGTTTGAACATTGGATGATCACTTAATTATCAGATTAATTAATTTGATTAGATTGATTGATAGCATGCTTATGTGTGTGAATACGTGGTTGTGTTGAATGAATAATGTATATCGGATGGATATTAGAGGGTGGGCAATTTTAGAAATTGTTGTAATAAATTCGATTTATTAAATTGGACCTGCGTGTCCAGCCTTATCACCTTCTTTCTCTTTGTATTCTCTTCTCACCTATTCCCCTCTATATATATGAGGTTTCTTTAGAAGTGTAGTGTAACGTGTAGAAGTAGTACAAGTGCTAGCTTGAGTGAGAAAGGGAGAGATTTGATCTAGGATCAATGTGTAAAGTATCCATCCGCATATCATTATTATTTTATTTCATACTCGCTTTATTATGTATTTAGAATGCAAGTTAAGGGTGTATGATGATGAGACCTTAACAAAGATAATTAAATTGGTAGCCAATTTGCACGCGAAAATCCCTCAATCTATATTAAGCAAATATCCTTCCATTGAATGATTCTTGTTCAAGATCCGAAGTTGGCATTGGTTTGTTTTTGACCAAAGTCAAGACCTTTGTCAATCAAGGATGTACTTGAATCATGAGAGTTTTTGTTGCATATTGGTGTCTTGTCCAAATCGTGATTTTTATTGGCCAAAGTCAAGGTCACTTTTTGTCCAATGACATTGATTACGAAACTTTCCTCGTCAATGGGTCCCGCTTAACTGGAATCATTAGGTTTGTTTTGGCCAAAGCCAAGGCCTAGATGATTCGGAGGATATGGTTAGGAAAATGTATTGGATACATTGACATTATACATATGTTTCGGACTTGGATGTCCACCTAACCCGGATCTAGGAATTGGATGAGATCCAATTGATCTGTGAGATCTACCTAGTTAAATAGCATACAGCTTTTTATTGGCCAAAGTCGGGTTGTGTGTTATTTAATAGGATCCTAGCCCCACTAGGAAACACGGTTTCCCGAGTACTCCACAGAGGGTTAGAGACTCGACGAAAAATAGTGGGAGGCAAGTATTGAATTTGCAACATTCGTTCAATACTCGCTAAACTGCTCATTTATATTTTTCTCGTCCATTAATCAAAGTATTAGTTGGACTAATATTTTATGTTGTTTTTAAATATATATAGTTGGACTATATACAAACTCATTCAATATATAGTTGATTTTATAATTGGATTATAGTAATCAATATAATTGAATTAAAATGATAGTTGATTTTATAATTGGATTATAGTAATCAATATTAAAATTATAGTTGATTAAATAATTGGATTATTGTAATCATTATAATAAATAGTACCTTATTAAAATTGATTAAATAGTTGGACTATTGAAATCAAGAAAGAATTGAAAGGTTGAATATTTAAAATATATAATCCTTTGATTAAATGTTTTAAATGATTTAATTTTCAATTGGGAATAATAATAGGTTTAATTTATTTGATAAATAACTTATTATGACTAAGCCCATAATTAAGCAAATAGTAGAGCATAGTCTTTGGAAGATTTATGTGATGATGACTTTAGTGCTTAATTAATATACTTACAATAAATCTATCTTTAGATTTAAAAGTATTAAAATTGCAATTAATAATTCTTGGAGAATTAATTGACTATTCTAGTGGAGAAAAGTCAAAGTTTGCAATTGGGCATGTAGCACAAGGTGCACATCGTTCGATATTCCGAAACCCAACCGCTTGGCCAAAGTTTGTGAAATATTGAAAGGATAATTGACATATCTCAAAGTGACTACCATTTGGATATGGAAGACACGAAGGAATTAAATAGGGAGAGGCTCTAACTTTAAAAAAAAAAAAATATTTGTCAAAGTTAGTTTACTACTAGTATTAAAATTGGATTTTAAATACTTAGTGTGGTACATAATACATATATGTATTGACGTTCAGAATCCGCTGTGAGCTGGATACTGGCTTCAAGCCGAGATTTCTCTGCGAATTGGAAACGGGACGAAAGTCGTTGTTTCGAACCGTAGATACCTAAATTTAGGAACTACCCTTTGGGTATGTACTTAAATTAGGAAATGTTATAATGTAACTAGTTTGACTAGAGACATTATCTCTATATCAGTGTTTAATCCGATGCGGATAAAACCTTTATATTCTAGAACACTAAAGTGTTTCATATATAAAGATGATACCGGAGTAAATACATTAGATGTAAATACCATAATTTATATTTTGAATATAAATAAAATCTCAAACATATAAATGACAATAAACAGCTCAAATTGATTTGATCAAATAGAGACTTATTTGTGGCATTGTTTCTAGGACACAATTAAACAAGACTCGTATATCCACCTTTTTGAAGAGTGGATACTAGGACTGATTTGACTATTCAAATAAGGTCTACGAATCTAGTTTATTAGGTAAAAATACCTAAAATACTATTTACTTGGTAATAGTAAAAGGGCCACCGATCTGTTAGCCCTATTCATGGTGAAGTAAGTGGCCCATATCTAGCTAGGCTAGATGTGAACAGAATATTTCGTGACCTTAACGGATGTAGCATCACGTTGTGGTTTGTGTTTCTTTTGAAGAACACAGATCGGAAACTTTTTATAGTTTCGACACGAAATATACAATAGATCGGCTGTAGTATTATGCCACTGCGGTAAGACCGTATTGGAAATACTTAAGCAGTAAGTTTCATACGTACAATGAAAGAGTACGGTATTCTTTTCATATGAGGACTCCTCCCGAGACACGTCAATTGACGGTGTGTCAGAACTAAAAACCAAGTTTTGTTGGACATGATTAGGTTTTTCGCGAGTCGCTCTGAGCTACTGTTTCCTTCCGCAGGATATGTATTAACAGTGCAAAACTTATTTAGAATAAGGTTCCATGTAAATCTGTTTGACATATATCGTATAGGATATGAACGGGAAAGAAACCGGGTTTCTCATTCCTGACAATTTGGGTATGCTAGGCATAACGTTTGGATGATACCAAACTAAGGACCCAAATTGGATAAGTGCCAATATAGGTTATCCTAAGGGAAACCATAAGTATAGTACTTATAAATCTCACATGAGAACAATGTGATTGTTGTTCACCATGCAGTTTTCCTAAGAGGAATACCGATATGCAGTGGTCAGTGGGAGGATAGTGATACTCGATGAAAATCGAAGTAATACTGTTCTAGGCACGAAGTCCTTAATGGAACACAAACAATTCATCTATGATGAATCTGTACCATTAATCTTCAAATACACAAGAAATCGGGTAGATCGGATAGAGTCAGAAAACAACCTAGGGTATGGGTTTCTGATCTAACCTCATTAAGATGTCAATCTTATGAAGGTATATCCACCGACTACGTTTTGAGGAAGTGATACGAGGTATCGACTCCCTGTTATGGCAAAGTGCCATGAGTCCGAAATGGATTCCATGTATAACGACTATTATGGATACTAGTTGTTGTACCACAAAACATTGTGCCTATTGGTACATTATACGTCTTCAAGGAAGACATACATGGATGACAACATACCAACGTACAAAGCTAGGCTTTTGACGGAAAGGTATCGTTATCAACATTGTGTTAATAACGATTCAACCTTTTACCTGTTGCCATGGTAAATCCATTTTGAAGATGCTTGTTGATAACTGTATATTTTATTTATGAAATATGTCAGTTACAAATCAAAATCGCTTTCCTGAAAAGGAAACCTTTTGGAGAATGTTTATAACATTCTGACGATTTTGTATAACCGACAAACAAGGTTTGCGGATTATTCAATCCATGTTTGGATTGATGCAAGCATAAGGTTCTTGGAACTAACGTTTTGAAATAATCATAATGGTTTATGATTTAACTCAAAACGAAATAATTCTTGTGTATATAAGGAGGTTAGTGGGAGAGGGCACTGACAATGAAATTCCCATAAAACAATTGGTGAAAGCTTGGCTTTCATGGATATTCTTTCAATAGAAATTCTCCGTAGAATTCTGGGGAGTAACAACCTTTATTCAAGGAATAAAGATCTACTGGGCTAGATTTAGAGTTGTGTAAACTCTCTGAGAAATTGTACATTTAAAATGTACTTGTATTGGTGTCTCATACTCTTTGAGCATATGGAGTCACAATCGGGTCAATCCAAGGGATAGTCACTGGATTGAAGATTAAGAACATCTGTTAGTATCTGAGAGAACTAAAGATGTTGTCTTAAACTATGGAGATGGAGAACTTGAAGTGACTGGGATCACTACTGCAAGTTTCCAAACAATTAAAATACTACGGTACTATAAAGTTTGAATAACAGGGACAGTGAGCTGGAAATCTTCCTAGCAAGATAACTGTTGCCGAATAAACAATGATTGCGGATTATTGCTGCAGCTGAGGCAGCAATAGAAGTCTTTTGGGTCGAAAGTGAATCTAATTAGATTAGATATAGTTCTGTTAGCAGCTGAGCTAGGCGTCAGCACAAGCTAAGGAATTAAAGGTCTCATCGACGATCCAGATATATACTTCTATATCATCTGATTCGTTCGGATCATACATCGTGGCGATGTGATGATCGTGTAAATCACGTCAAACGATAATCAAACAAATCCGCTGACGAAAACCTTTCCTTAGCAATTTGAGCGAACCTTACATAGTTCGAGTGTAGGACACTTGAGTGACTCGCTACGTGCCAAGTGGGAGATTGTTGGATAATATGACCCATAGCGTCACTATTTGCACAGAACATTGTGTTGCTGTAGCAAATTAACTATGTAACAAGGAAATTGCACTCTCGTCATTTGTGATTAGATCACCATAGATATATAAATGAAGAGAGGTCCCTATGATTAGTTCCTGGATTGAGATGATATGAGACAGTATCAGTCCACGAAGGATTAATCATTAAATATCCCTAGCCGTAGTATTATCGAGACAGGACATCGATAATGCGGAATAGGCTAGTATTGAACTTGTGCGCGTTGTGAGGGCACAACGGCATAGTTCTCATATATATAAGTATTGGATACTTGTGCAAGTGCGATAGGAGGTCGTGTTTCACCGATGGTACGGGAAACAGCTTCGCTCTGGATAGACCCTTCGGAATCCCATTGGTATTATGACTAGGTGTCTATGGGAGGCCGAAATCAAGGTAGGTGTGTATAGTCTTAACCTGAGACTTACATCGCTAATACTTACGACAATCGGTAAACTTTGGTTTTGGTGGTGGGGGATCTTAACTGGTTCTGTGTACACCACTTCTGGGTTTATCAGAGAATCGTAGTGTATTGGATGTGATGTCAAGACGGAAGTGTCACTCCAGTCATAATGGAGATGATGTCACGCAGGATACGGTATTAGTGCTCTTAAGTGATGCGCATCCAATCGTGATATTATGACCAGGTCATGAATATCCGATTATAGAGACTAGTTACCAGACATCCGATATGTGTTTCGGACGGGGCAGACACTTATCCAGCCCCAGCCCTAGCACGTGATTATCCGATACTGGGCCGATATGCACAATACATTAGTATACTACGCTTGATACAGATCTTAATATTCTTTAATGGATATGTCCGGAGAATTAGGTAGACTTGGTGCTTTGCTAGGAGTCGACCTTGTCTCGTAAATCGGTAGAACGTAGTACTTGGTACGTACGTGATTCGGATACTCCGACGACCGTATTTACTGCCAGATTATCCGGGGATCTCATGGGTCGCTTCCCGATAATCCACCGATGACGCACAACTCGCACTCTTGAATAATCTGGGATTATACAGAAGAGAGAGAAAATTAATCTAGGATTAATAACGGAGATATTTTATCCAGGATGAAATATCGTCTAAAGAGAGATAACGATTAATTTGGAATTAATCGGTAAAATTATTATATTCGATATAATAATCGAAATTAGATTTCGACGCGGAATTAAAATTAGATTTTAATTCGGGCAAACGAGTTAATTTAGAATTAATTCGTTAGCGACGTAAATAATAATTTCGCTAGGCGCAATTATTTATTTAAATTCGATTTAATTAATGTCGCGACGTAAGCTCGGTATTTCGGAAATATCGAACCCGAACGCGTGAGTGCACGTGGGCCCACTTTCATTTGGAAACGTGTGGGGCCCACATGACACATGTCATATTATGCATTATTTTATTCTAATGCATTGCATGAAGATTGTGTACAATACACTCAATGGTCTTGCATGGAGTTTGAGTGTTTGACACTCTAAACCATTGCATGATTTGTGTCATAAATTTATTATCAATTTAATAAATTTTATGGCATAAATATAAATTGATTTTTGGTAAATCATTTTAAAAAAAAATAATACAGATCATCTCTCTCAAATTCTCTCCTCTCCTCACGCCCAAAAACTGTGAAACATATTACTGGTTTGGAACCAATCAGGCGTGACTTTAGGGAAGCAAGGGTTGGATTTTCATGGTGAAAATTCAAGTGCTAGCACACTACGAGTCTTGCGAAGGTGGTAGGGAGGTTCGACCATGAGCCGTGATCCATCCAACGAAGCTAGGAGCTGCGTTCTCATCTCAAAATTCTGTTTTTGGAGGCAGTGGACTGCATGCAGTAAGCTTACAAAGGCAGTGCGTTTTTGGGCATGATTCGTCTTCAAATCGACATAACCGATCAATGTAAGTATTCCGCTATCTTCGTTGGTGTATTCACGCATGTTTTCATGTCTTGATTTGATCTTGGGACCTTAGAATAAACTCAACAACAACACGGTTCGGGAATGAACCAGTGGTCGCAGCACCTCACCACCTAAATCAGCTCAACACGTGGAGAGTCAAGTGGCAGTTGGCGAGCCAGGTAAGTGAAAATGCATTGCATAACTTTGATAGGATTATCACTGTTGCACATTACACAAGTCCCATCAAAGTGGGGGATTGTAGGCACTACATTTTTACACATAAGTCCCTATGATGAGTCTCATTTTGGAGACACTACCTTTTAAGTCACGGAGGTCACGAAAAACAGACATCGGAAGGGGAATTCAGAATAAACAAGGTTCACTGTTTTCGTTGGTGCTACGTTCGTGTATACGTTCGAACGTCAAATAGATTGCGGGCGTTCGTGCTGCGTTCGAGTAAGCGTTCGAACGGTGTCGGTAATTCTGGTTTTGCTGCTAGCCTCACATTAAGCCCAATTCGCCCAAACCTTGGCCCACATGCCCAAGCCCACTTAAAACAAATATTTAACACATGGTGAAATCAAAACAAATCTAAAAACCAAATTAAATAAAATACTTACACAAATTAAAGAAATTGCATGCCTAATTAAAATCAATCAACAAACTAAATGCCTAATCCAAGCCAATCAAATATTCAACATGCCTAATCCAAGCCAATCAAATCCCTTGCTTTCCTTGTCCAATCACCAAATCATATCCCTTTTTAAATACACAAATCCATTTCCTTGTCAAGCCTAACCCTTTGCCTATAAAAAGAACCCTTCACCAACCTTCTCAAGGCTAGCTAGCTCATTCACACAAAAAAGCCTCCTCTCTCCACTCTCTTGAGAGTTCACGCCCATTACAGAAAAAAGAAGAAAAGAATCTCCAACCCTTTTCCCCTAGCTCATATACAAAACACAACAACACACACAACAACCCTTCCCTCACCAACTTAACAAGAACAACACAAAGTAGCCCCTAACCCTTGAAATCAGCCCTTGACAACACCGAAACTACCCCTGAAATCAGTCCCAAACAGCAGCCCTAAACACACACCAAAACATTCCCCTAAATTACCAAAAACAGTAACCAGAACATCCCAAAAACAGTAACTAAAACACAGCAGCAAAACAGTAGCAACGACAGAGAATCGGAGTCAAAAGCAGCAGCAAAAGACGGAGAAAGACTACTCAAAACAGTGAGACAACGAAAGAGAACAGTGAACCAGTGAACCGGAAGAGTTGCGAAGCATCCACCCTTCCGACGATCGTGTACCGTACATCCGAGAGGTGATTTAAAAGGTTAGACCTGAGGGCACTTTTTCATTAGTTTATATTCGTTTCTTTTATTATTGAATTCTATTCGCATGAGAGTCGTTTATAGATGCATGTTGTGGCTTGAATGAAATGGAAGAGTGTCATCTCTTGTGGTATATAGGATGGAAAGCCATACGTAAATTCCGTAGCCGAATCCGAATGGACGGTAGTGCGGTCTGTACTTGGGATACAACTCCACGTACCACTTGAGTAAACACCACCCTCTCTTGTTTTGTGTTGCTTTGGTTTATTTATTTCTTGTTACTTAAATTCTGTATGTCGCTTTTTTGTGTATGTCATAATCGAGTGCATGGGCTCAGTAAGTGCGATGAAAGGTCCCCTAATCGGAAGGGTTAAAATCCTTCACCACGATGCTTTGCCGCACCGATTGATGTGTGTTCGGTTGAATGCGAGATACGTTCAATCGGGCACACTACGTTTAATATTATTGCTTTTAACTCTTTGTATGCATGATTCAATCGAGCGCATGGGCTTAGTAAGTGTGATGTGAGATCCCATATGGGGAGGGGTTTAAAGCCCTTTACCACGATGCTTTGCCGCGCCGGTTGATGTGTGTCTGTTTGAATGCAAGATATGCTCAATCGGGCATATTTGGTTTGATATGATTGTCTTTATGTTTGTATGTATGATGTGATGCGACGCGCATGGGCTTAGTATGTTGGTCTAAAGGTCATCTCTTTGAGAGATCAAGAGCCCCAAAAGGCCGCCTTTACGGCAGTACTTCGCTGCGCCCCTTTATTTTGTTGTTTAAGTATTGCGTCTCATTTCATGGATCAGGTCTGTTCCCGTTCGAACGCGCATGCAATTTGCCTTATCATGTATCAGGTCTCATTTCCGTTCGAACGCGTTCACAAACGCCATACGAACGTGAGCATTCTGTTTCATTTCTGTTCGAACGCGTTCACAAGCGCCACGCGAACGTAAGCATTCTGTTTCATTTCCGTTCGAACGCGTTCACAAACGCCACACGAACGTGAGCATTCTGTTTCATTTCCGTTCGAACGCGTTTACAAACGCTACTCGAACGAGAACCTTCCGTTTACCGTTCGAATGCGTATACGAACGTTGCACGAATGCACACGGTAAACAGATCCTCTTGCATCACATTATGACATGTCTATCTTAGCATATGGGACCCTTTGTACGCTATGCATTTGTTTTACCTCTCTAGTTGTCTGTGCCTACATGTTGTTATCGTCATTTTGATTTCCTTACATTACATGCAAATGTTACCATGACTATTTGTGTTTATATTTACATGAATGATTGAATTCTTATGATGTTATGTGCTTGTTGCTGCAAAGGCCTACTTTTGAGCATGTGAATTTGGCAATAAGATTTGGTTTCATGTATGTTAGATGTAAACCATACTTTTAAGCATGAGAATCTAGGATTGTGTTGTACTTGGAAATATATGTCATAGGCTTGGTTGGATTATTGCATAAATCTTTACATTACAAATTGCATAAGTAAGGGACCATTCCGAACCCAATGGTTTGAGGTCTTCCCTTGCGAGGGGTGAGTGCGGCCTTAAATCTTTGTCCCGGTTCACACCGGGTGGCGACTCCATGTTATTTAGTACTTCCCAACTAGGCCGCGAGCCTAGAACGGCGTCGCCCAAGTTCTGTTGTCTACAGTCTGGCGACTCCACTGGGGATAGAGAATCGGCCCTGAAATAATGCCTTGTAATGTATAGATTTATGCTTTAATTAACCGTGTCTACAAATGTGTGAAATGAGGGTTGTAATCAAAGGCATTTTGAGGCTAGGTAATGGTTTGGTGTCTTCCTTCACTCACTACCTTTCTAGAAGAAAAAGCTGTGAAGGCACCTAGATAGCCATCTACTCGTAGCCTATTATGTTGGACTAATTTGGAGGACTCATTGTTTATTCCTGACACCAAGCGATAAGAGCCTAAGAGGCTTGGGTATTTAAGTGAGCCTCGCTCCACCTTCCTCTGGGGAATCTACAACGGGAAATCCATTTGACAGTCTGTCACACACCATAGCTCATTGGCACGTACCTTAGTGTATAAAAAAGGGTGTGCTCACTTGGTTGCTCGAACCCTTGATTGGGGAGACCTAGTTGTGGGCCATCCTTCGCTGATGAGAGCCTTTGTCCATACTCCCACGAACCCATGCGTAGACCGGGTTGTATAGCCTATAACAAATATTTCCTTGTGCTTTAGGACCATTGTCATTTGGATGAATTGGACTCTTTGTCAAAAATACAAACTTGCTGGGCCATTTAAACTGGGGCAGGTTCGTATCTTATGACAATTAGGCCCAAAGCTTCTGAAATGATGGTGGGCCACACGGTAGAAGTTATTATTTTATGTTTATAATATCTTCCTTGTATGCTTATGTTTGGGAACATTGCTATTTGAATCCATCTGGGTCTTTTGTCATGAGATATGGGCTTGTTGGGCCATTTAAACTGGGACAAGAACATATCTTATGATGATTGGGCCAAAAGGCTTTTAAATAACAATGGGCCATTTTATGATTGTGTTCGGAATATTATCATTTGGATTTAGTTGGGCTCTTTGCCATAAGACATGAACTCGTTGGGCCATTTAAACTGGGACGAGTTCACTCCTATGACAGTTAGCCCAAAAACTTCTAAAATGATGATGAGCCGATTTGTGTGAAAATTTTAATGAGTTGATATATTTCTTGTATCGCATGCCATCATGCACCCCATGCATACATATATCATGTTAACCCTTGTGTTCTGAAAGCCATCATAGATTCCCGTTGGGTTAGGAAAAAGGGAAGACTCACCAAAATACTGAGAACAGACATGAGTGAATCAGATATTGAGGTATCCCGGATAGATCAGTTGGAAAATGGCTTCGCCAAGATTACTGAACAGTTGCAAGCCTTGACTACTGCCATGACAAATATGGCTGTGCCCCGTGCCGGGGGAAATTCTGAGAATGTGAGGCGTGATGAGCCTTCGAATGGGTTGGGGGATGATACCCCCGCTTTTGATGATGATATGGCAGAGTATGCAGCAGGCAGAGTATCTGGGTCTCAGGCAGAGTTACAGAAGCTTCGGGATCAGGTTGAAACAGTTACCCGCAAAATGAGGGATAAAAATGAGGATTTGTTAGATTATGAGGCAATGACGTTCGGAGAACAGTTGCCAGCTCAGTTTAAATTGCCCGACATGGCCAAGTTTAATGGGAATGGAGACCCGAGAGTCCATCTGCAGCAATATGTCTCAGTCATGAGTTCAATGGGCCTATCACAGCGCCGAGTCCAAAAGATGTTTGGGATGTCACTCGAGGGGGCACCTGTGGTTTGGTATCATAGCCTTGAGAAGAAGGTTAAGGAAGATTGGAAGGAACTAGCTGATGCTTTTCTGAAGCAGTATGTTACAGACTTAGAAATTGACTTGTCACTCCGTGATTTGGAGAACACTAAGCAGAAGCCGAAAGAAAGCTTCAAGGAGTATGTAGACCGCTGGAGAAGCCAGCTTCTGAAAATGCAGACTCGGCCCTCTGAGAAGAACCAAATCAAAATGATCATCAAGGGCACCAAGCCCTCTATTTATAGTAAGCTGAGGAGGATGACTTCGATGATTTCTGATTTTCGACAGTTGAGGGAAACTGTCATGGATATTGAGGAAGAGGAGGCTGAAAACAGAAAGTCATATGTCAGAATAGGCGGACTTTTGGGGGGTATCCTGAGACTAAGCCCGCTACTATCGAGGTTTCTGCCATCAGAAACCGGCAATTCTCCAACCTTGGTAGACCTTTGTCGAAGGTGTTTGAAAAGTTACAGGGACAAGGAATCTTGAAACCCTTAGAAGGCAAGACACTTCCACACCCCCCACCACCACACATAAATGTGAACCTTTATTGTCACTTCCACCAGCTACATGGCCATGACACCGACAACTGCACCCGCCTCAGGCATGAAATTCAAGATCTCATAGATTCCCATAAAATACCCAACCCATGAAAAGAAACCATCAACCACCAAGCTTCTTACATGGATGGCAGTGAAGAACCATAGGCCGAGGAAGAAGGCAGTGCTGCGGATGATGGAGATGTTCCTCCTAGTCTATTTGATCCAGTTTTTTAAATGACATTGATTTTGTTACTTTTTCGAACTCTTTTCCTCAATAATAATAAAGACGTTCATTTTGCTGAAACTCTCCTGCAATATGAGTATATTTGAGAAAAGTATTCAACCTTGGTACTACGGAATCCAGTGATGAACACGGGGAACCTTCGAAATAAGCAAACAGAAAAGATAAGATAGACATTCAGAAATTGGGAAATAGAGCCGGTAAAAATATCAGACTTGGAAGGGAATTAGTTCGCCGAGCCGATCAACGTAGACAGATTGAAGAAGTAGCTTGGAAGAGAAAGCTAAGCACTCACCAAGAGAATTGAAGGAAGACCTAGCCCAACGGGATAGGAAACCCAATCATGCATGCATGCATACACGTAACATATTTGCATCCTTTTTGTGTTTGTTATGTTTTGTAATAACAGGTTTCAAAGGAAAAAAAAGAAAGCGCCGAATGCAAGCCAACCAGAAGCAGTAACAGTACAATGTCAGCAATCTTCAGGAACGAATCACATGGGCGAGGCCCATATCATCAGTATCAGTTTGGGATGGATCCCGAGGGTCGAGGCCCACATCAGTATCAGTCTGGGGACGAAGCCCATAATCAGTAGCAGTTTAGGGCAAGGCCCACAACAACATCAGTTTGGGGCGAGGCCCGTATTAGCATCAGTAACAGTCTTGCCGGGTATGACATTCTGGGGGCGAGGCCCACATCACTTCAGTATCAGCATTGCCGGGTATGGCATTCCGGGGGGCGAGGCCCACATTACATCGGATCAGTTCTGCCGAGAATGGCACTCCGAGATGGAGATATAGTCCGGGAATGGACAGTTCAAGAATGAACAAGCCGAGAATGGCACTCCAAGAATGGAAACACAGTTCAAGAATGAACAAGCGGAGAATGGCAATCCAAGAATGGAGCAGAGTTCAAGAATGAACAAGTCGGAGATGACACTCCGAGAATGGAGAGATAGTCCGGGAATAGACAGTTCAAGAATGAACAAGCCGAGAATGGCACTCCAAGAATGGAAACACAGTTCAAGAATGAACAAGCGGAGAATGGCACTCCAAGAATGGAAGCACGGTTCGGGAATGGACCACCTTACAGTAACAGTTCGAGAATGGACACCTCACAGTAACGGTTTGGGAATGGACCACCTTACAGTAACAGTTCGGGAATGGACCACCTTACAGTAACGGTTTGGGAATGGACCACCGTACAGTAACGGTTCGGGAATGGACCACCTTACAGTAATAGTTCAGGAATGGACACCTCACAGTAACGGTTCGGGAATAGACCACCTCAAGATAACAGTTCGGGAATGAACACCTCACAGTAACGGTTCGGGAATGGACCAATTTACAGTAACAGTTCGGGAATGGACACCTCACAGTAACGGTTCGGGAATGGACCAACTTACAGTAACAGTTCGGGAATGGACACCTCACAGTAACGGTTCGGGAATGGACCACCTCATGATAATAGTTCGGGAATGAACACCTCACAGTAACGGTTCGGGAATGGACCAACTCACAGTAACGATTGGGGAATGGACCACCTTACGGTAACGGTTCGGGAATGGACCACATCACAACACGGTTCGAGAATGAACCAGGGGTCGCAGCACCTCACCACCTAAATCAGCTCAACACGTGGAGAGTCAAGTGGCAGTTGGCGAGCCAGGTAAGTGAAAATGCATTGCATAACTTTGATAGGATTTCACTGTTGCACATTACACAAGTCCCATCAAAGTGGGGGCGATTGTAGGCACTGCATTTTTACACATAAGTCCCTATGATGAGTCTCATTTTGGAGACACTACCTTTTAAGTCACGGAGGTCACGGAAAACGGACATCGGAAGGGGAATTCAGAATAAACAAGGTTCACTGTTTTCGTTGGTGCTACGTTCGTGTATACGTTCGAACGTCAAACAGATTGCGGGCGTTCGTGCTGCGTTCGAGTAAGCGTTCGAACGGTGTCGGTAATTCTGGTTTTACTGCTAGCCTCACATTAAGTCCAATTCGCCCAAACCTTGGCCCACATGCCCAAGCCCACTTAAAACACATATTTAACACATGGTGAAATCAAAACAAATCTAAAAATCACATACCAAATTAAATAAAATACTTACAAAATTAAAGAAATTGCATGCCTAATTAAAATCAATCAACAAACTAAATGCCTAATCCAAGCCAATCAAATATTCAACATGCCTAATCCAAGCCAATCAAATCCCTTGCTTTCCTTGTCCAATCACAAAATCATATCCCTTTTTAAATACACAAATCCATTTCCTTGTCAAGCCTAACCCTTTGCCTATAAAAAGAACCCTTCACCAACCTTCTCAAGGCTAGCTAGCTCATTCACACAAAAAAGCCTCCTCTCTCCACTCTCTGGAGAGTTCACGCCCATTACAGAAAAAAGAAGAAAAGAATCTCCAACCCTTTTCCCCTAACTCACATACAAAACACAAACAACACACACAACAACCCTTCCCTCACCAACTTAACAAGAACAACACACAGTAGCCCCTAACCCTTGAAATCAGCCCCTGACAGCACCGAAACTACCCCTGAAATCAGTCCCAAACAGCAGCCCTAAACACACACCAAAACAGTCCCCTAAATTACCAAAACCAGTAACCAGAACATCCCAAAAATAGTAACTAAAACACAGCAGCAAAACAGTAGCAACGACAGAATCGGAGTCAAAAGTAGCAGCAAAAGACGGAGAAAGATGACTCAAAACAGTGAGACAACGAACGAGAACAGTGAACCAGTGAACCGGAAGAGTTGCAGAGCATCCACCCTTCCGACGATCGTGTACCGTACATCCGAGAGGTGATTTAAAAGGTTAGACCTGATGGCACTTTTTTATTAGTTTATATTCGTTTCTTTTATTATTGAATTCTATTCGCATGAGAGTCATTTATAGATGCATGTTGTGGCTTGAATGAAATGGAAGAGTGTCGTCTCTTGTGGTATATAGGATGGAAACCCAGACGTAAATTCTGTAGCCGAATCCGAATGGACAGTAGTGCGGTCTGTACTTGGGATACAACTCCACGTACCACTTGAGTAAACGACACCCTCTCTTGTTTTGTGTTGCTTTGGTTTATTTATTTCTTGTTACTTAAATTCTATATGTCGCTTATTTGTGTATGTCATAATCGAGTGCATGGGCTCAGTAAGTGCGATGAAAGGTCCCATAATCGGAAGGGTTAAAATCCTTCACCACGATGCTTTGTCGCACCGATTGATGTGTGTTCGGTTGAATGCGAGATACGTTCAATCGGGCACACTACGTTTAATATTATTGCTTTTAACTCTTTGTATGCATGATTCAATCGAGCGCATGGGCTTAGTAAGTGTGATGTGAGATCCCCTATGGGGAGGGGTTTAAAGCCCTTTACCACGATGCTTTGCCGCGCCGGTTGATGTGTGTCTGTTTGAATGCAAGATACGCTCAATCGGGCATATTTGGTTTGATATAATTGTCTTTATGTTTGTATGTATGATGTGATGCGACGCACATGGGCTTAGTATGTTGGTCTAAAGGTCCTCTCTTTGAGAGATCAAGAGCCCCAAAAGGCCGCCTTTACGGCAGTACTTCGCCGCGCCCCTTTATTTTATTGTTTAAGTATTGCGTCTCATTTCATGCATCAGGTCTGTTCCCGTTCGAACGCGTTTACGAACGCAACTCGAACGCCCATGCATTTTGCCTTATCATGTATCAGGTCTCATTTCCGTTCGAACGCGTTCACAAACGCCATACGAACGTGAGCATTCTTTTTCATTTCTGTTCGAACGCGTTCATAAACGCCACGTGAACGTAAGCATTCTGTTTCATTTCCGTTCGAACGCGTTCACAAACGCCACACGAACGTGAGCATTCTGTTTCATTTTCATTAGAACGCGTTTACGAACGCTACTCGAACGAGAACCTTCCGTTTACCGTTCGAACGCGTATACGAACGCTGCACGAACGCACACGGTAAACAGATCCTCTTGCATCACATTATGACATGTCCATCTTAGCATATGGTTACCCCTTTGTACGCTATGCATTTGTATTACCTCTCTAGTTGTCTGTGCCTACAATGTTGTTTATCGTCATTTTGATTTCCTTTACATTACATGCAAATGTTACCATGACTATTTGTGTTTATATTTACATGAATGATTGAATTCTTATGACGTTATGTGCTTGTTGCTGCAAAGGCCTACTTTTGAGCATGTGAATTTGGAAATAAGATTTGGTTTCATGTATGTTAGATGTAAACCATACTTTTAAGCATGGGAATCTAGGATTTTGTTGCACTTGGAAATATATGTCATAGGCTTGGTTGGATTATTGCATAAATCTTTACATTACAAATTGCATAAGTAAGGGACCATTCCGAACCCAATGGTTTGAGGTCTTCCCTTGCGAGGGGTGAGTGTGGCCTTAAATCTTTGTCTCGGTTCACACCAGGTGGCGACTCCATGTTATTTACTACTTCCCAACTAGGCCGCGAGCCTAGAACGGCGTCGCCCAGGTTCTGTTGTCTACAACGTGCTACCGAGCTATTAGCCCTCGTCTAAGGTGACGTATGTGGGCCCATATCTAGCTAGGCTAGAAGTGGATATAAATACTTCGTAACCTTTACGGATGTTGCATCGCGTTATGATTATGTGTATCTTCTGAAACACAAGTCGGAAACTTTTGATATAATCAATGAGTTTTGACACGAAGTAGAAAGACAGATCGGCTAAAGTATTAAAACATTACGGTTGGACCGTGGTGGAAAATACTTGAGCAATAAGTTTCTCGATTACATGAAAGAGTATGGTATTCTTTCATAGTGGAATCCTCCCGGAACACCTCAATAGAGTGGTGTGTCTGAACGGAGAAACCGAACCTTGTTGGACATAGTAAGGTTAATGATGAGTCGCTCTGAGCTACCAATTTCCTTATAGGGATACGCATTAAACAATGCAAAACTTATTTTGAATAAGGTTCTGTCAAAGTATATTGGACAGACTCCATATGAAATATAAATATGAAAGAAACCAGATTTCTCATTCCTGAAGATTTGGGAATGTTGGGCATATGTTTGGATGATACCAAACTACAACCCAAATCGGATAAGTGCCCATTATATAATTGGTTATCCTAAGGAAACTAATTCCACAACTCACAAGAGAACAAAGAAATTTTTCGCTCTCCATGCGGTTTTCCTAAGAGGAATACCTAAATGCAGTGGTAAGTGAGAGGAAAGTAAAACTCGATGAAAATCAGAGTAATACTGTTTCTGGCACCGACCCTTAACGGAACACGGACAGTTCATCAGGGATGAGACTGTTCCACAATCTTCTAATACACAAGAACATCGTAGGTTGGAGAGAGTCAAAAAACAACCTTAGAGGTATGGGTTTCTGATCTCACCTCATAAAGATATTAATCTTATTGAGGATAATGAGCCGGCTACGTATGAGGTAGCGATACAAGGTATCAACTCCGCTATATGGCAAAGTGCCATGAAGTTCAAAATGGATTCCATATATACAACCAAGTTTGGATACCGGTTGATGTACTAGAAGGCATTGTGCCTATTGGTAGCAAATGGGTCTTCATGGTGAAGACAAACATGGATGGCAACATACAAACGTATAAAGCTAGGCTTGTAGCGAAAGGGTATCGTCATCCACATGATATTGATTACGACGAAACCTTTTACCCGTTTCCATGATTAAATCCATTCGGATAATGCTTGCTAATACTGCATGTTTCATTTATGAAATATGGCAGCTGAACGTCAAAACCGCTTTCCTTAACAGAAATCTTTTGGAGGATGTTTACAACATCCTGACGGTTTTGTCGTGCCAAAACATGCAAACAAGGTTTGCAAGTTAAATCGATCCATTTATGGATTGAAGCAAGCATTATGTTCTTGGAACCAACGTTTTGATGAGATCATATTACAATATGGTTTCATTCAAAATGAAAATGATTCTTGTGTATATAAGAAGGTTAGTGGGAGCGCACTGACGTTCGATGTCCTATACAGTGATGATGTATTATTTCTTGGAAATGACATTCTCATATGACAATCGGTGAAAGCTTGGCTTTCATCAAAATTCTCCATAGATATTCTTGGGAGAAGCAACCTTTATTCTAGGAATAATGATCTACTAGGATAAATCTAAAAGTTGTTGGCACTCTCCGAGAATTCATACATTGAAAGATATGTATGCGACCTGGTGTCTCATATACTTTGAGCATCTGTAGTCACAATTAGGCCAATCCAGGTGATGGTCACTGGATTGATGTTAAGAACATCCTTAAGTATCTTAGACGAACTAAGGATGCTTTCTTAAGCTATGGAGAATGAGAACTTGAAGTGACTGGGTTCACCGTTGCAAGATTCCAAACCGATAATGGCGACTATAAGTCGCAATAAGGGTACGTATTTTGTTTGAACAACGGAACAGTGAGCTGGAAATCTTCCAAGCAAGATATTGTTGTCGATTCAACAAAAGCGGATTATATTGCTGAGGCAGCAGAAGAAACATTTTGGATCCATAAAATTCCTAATTAGATTATGAGTAATACTGTTAGCAGCTGAGCTGAGCTACAGCACAGGCTAAAGAATTACGGTCTCATCAACGATCCAAGTATGTACTTCGACAGTTTTATCTGATTCGTGAGATCATACATCGTGGTGATGTAATGATCTAATAAATCGCATCAGATGATAACCTTGTAAATCCGCTGGTGAAAGCGATATCTCAGCATAAGCATGAGCGACCCGTACATAGTTCAGGTGTTAGACACTTGAGTGATTGGCTATAGGCCAAGTGGGAGATTGTTGAACAATTATGACCCATAACATCACTATTTTATAAAGGACATGGTGTTCTTGTTCAAAATTAACTATGTGACAATGGAAATTGTTCTTTTATCATTTGTAATTGGATTACCTGGATATATAAATGATAAAAGTCCATATGATTAGTACCAGATTAATAAGATATGAGACAGTATTAATCCACAAAAGGTTTAATCATTAAATATCCCTAGTCGTAGTATTATCGAGACTGGACATCGATAATGCGGAATAGGCTAGTATTGTACTTGTGCGCGTTATGGAAGCGTAACGACATATTTCTCATATATTTAAGTATTGGATACTTATACAAGTGTGATAGGAGGTTCTATTTACCGAAGGTACGGGAATAGCTTCGCTCTGGATAGACCCCTCGAAATCTCATTGGTAGTATGACTATGTGTCTATAGGAATCCGAATTAGGGTAGGTGTATTTGGTCTTAACTGAGACTTGCATCGCTAATACTTGCGACAATCAATATACTTTGGTTTTGATTGTCCGGGGCTTTAACAGGTTCTGTGTACGCCTCTTCTGGGTATACTGAGAATCATAGTGTATTGGGTGTGATGTCAAGATGGAAGTATCACTTCAGTCATATGGAGATGATGATCACGCAGGGATACGGAACTGGTACTATTAAGTACTGCGGTCATCGGGATAATATGACTAGGTCATGATTATCCGATTATAGAGACTAGTTGCCAGTGATCCGATATATGCTTCTTACGAGGAAGACACAATTCGAGTCCCAGGCCTAGCATGTGACATTCGATACTGGATCGTAATACGCAATACATAGTATGCTATGTCTGATAAAGATTATATATTCCTTTAAAGAATATTTCTGGAAAATTAGGTAGGCACGGTGCTTTGTTAGAAGCCAACCATGTCTTGTAAATCGGTAAGAACGTGGTACCAGGTACGCACATGTTTGGATAGTCCGATGACCGTATTTACTGCCAACATATCCAAGGATCTCTTGGGTCGCTTCCCGAAGATTCACCAATGAGATTTGACTCGTACAGAATTAATCCAGGATTAATTCTGAGAGAAAAAATTAAATTGGGATTAATTAACAGTGAAAGAATTAATCTGAGATTAATTGCGTCGAGAATTTATCTGGGATTAAATTCGTCGAGAAGAGAGAATGCGATTAATTTGGAATTAATCGGTAAAGTAAATTTAATAGTGAAATTGGATTTTACTATTTAATTTATTTAATTGGGCTAAAATAATATATTAGATATATTAAATAAAATTAGATTTCAACGCGGAATTAAAATTTATTTTAATTCAAGCAAACGAATTAATTTAGAATTAATTCGTAAGCGACTTACGTAATAATATTGGGAGGCATTATTATTTAATTAAATTTGATTTAATTAAGTCACAACGGCAAATTCGTTTACTTCGGAATTAAACGAACTCGGGCCCGAGCGAAGTTGCGTGTTGGATTGTCCGACTTAAATTTGGAATTTGAAGTGGGGCCCACCAACTTACATCAATGTGTTTGACACTTGATGGAATTTGGTAATTGGTTGAGTAAAAGCTTGGGATTGCTTTTTCTACACTCAAACCAAATCCTAAACACCAACCTAATATAAATTAACAAGTCAAACTTCGGAAGTAAGACAAGTCATTATTCACTCTTCTTCCTTTCTAAAATAACCGTGAGCATGCTTCCTCTCCCATGGAATTTTTTTGCAAAATTCTACAATGCTAGCACATTAAAGAGACAAATGAAGGTGATAGGGAAACCAATCCTAGAGTTTGGAATTCAAATTGAAGGCTTAAAGCTTCCATTACATCCAACAAAGAAGGAATTTTGAAATCCTAAATCCGATAAATGTGAGTATTTCCGCAACTCCCTTTGATTTATTCACACACAAATCACTCTTAGAGATCCTTGGCATGTTCTAGGAACACTAATAAGATAAACATCAAATTCGGTTGCGACATTTGTTACCCTAGGTTGTTTTTTTTACCGTATGAGTAGTAGTTGCCCTCTAGACATTGTTGTACTAGATTGCTCAACTATTGAGATTCGGTTCGTTGGTTCGGTTCGTGTGGTCTGGGTTCGGTTTGGTTAAACCATCGGTTCCAGTTCGGTTCGTCAATTTGGAAGAACCGGAACCGAACTGGTTCTTCGACAGTTCCGTTTCAATTTGGAACCACTGAACCGTTGACCGGTTCGGTTCCGGTCCTGACCCCGTTCGATTCTGATCCGGTTTTTGATTTCGAACCGAACTACGATCATACCTACTTATGATGATCATTTATTTTTTTGTTTATTTGCCTTCACCAAAACTTATCTCATTAGTAGAATTCCCGGTAGGAGATTAGTCAAAAGCGTAACATTAAGGATATATACCACTAAGGTTGGTAATATTTGTTTGACACGATTACTTGACATAGATTACATAAATTTGACAATTACAACATGAAAATAACATGATAATTGCCACCTCTAGAGACTACTATTTTATAAGCATCTTTTGCCATTGGAAGAAATGATCACCAACTAATATCAACATTATTGACAGCTATTTTTCGTTACAATGGCGATTCGGGAAATCAACCCCTCGAATAAACTTCCATCAACAGTGAATTTGTTTGGTTAGCAGGAAACCAAAGCAAGCTTAACAAGCAGACTATAAAATCAAAGAGATATGGAGTTACGTGGTTCAGCAGAGAGTGACTCCAACCTACGTCTACAGGAGGAAAAAATGGAATATTTTATTACTTGCTCGGGGTCAAGACTGACCCGAGCTACAAGCGGGGTTTAGAGCTTACAAAGAGAAAAAAAAAATAAATGCCTCGGGTCTTAAAACATGTTAGTTACAACTCTCTTTAAGTTATGAGAGGCAAGATTTATTAACATTTGAATCTGAATCCTCAACTCCTTTATATAGGCTATCAAATCCACTATTCCACCAATCCAAGACGTCAGCTCATGTCATTCTGTCATCACTATCCCACGCTCATTTTCCCTAACCACTAAGCAAACAGCTGTACTGACACATGGCTCAACCACCATTGTTAGAAGAAACCCATCATTACAACCTTTGGCCACTGCTATGTACACTGCGTGCGTGATAGCTTGCGATTCACCTACTCTGGCACTGCTCCGTCTGTCAGGATCTCTTCCCAATGAGAGTCGTTGACCTACTTCCGTCACATCAGCCTTCTAGAGGCCCAAACTTCCAAGTAGAACATACGTTACATGTTAACAAATACAAAATATCATGCGGTCTCAGCTCATTTCCTCGAGTCGGTATACCGAGCCAATTGATGCCTGATCAAACTCTCCAATTTCTTCTACCAAGTCAAGTCGATGTCATAGACCACCTCGAGTCGGCTTATGAAAACACTCCAATGCAGCCAAATTCAGCACTTCTTCTCTGGGTCGGGACAATATCCCAACTTACTTCGTCACCAGTAGATTATTGTTGGGGTTGGTGCTTAGAGCACCAATCCGAACCGTATTTATGTCTGATTCATGAATGCGAACATCCCATTTTCCATAATATTACTTTCTTAGTGGTTACACCTCTTGTTTTTATATACGTATTCGATCTGATTACGATTAGATTGAAATTAGATGTGGTTTAGTGTTATGTATATATTAGACAAAGGCCCGATAATATATAATGCAGTACACACTTACAAAGGTAGTTTGTAATTGACATTGGGAAGTGTCACTGCTAAATGTATATAATCAAATACTGTTCCTGGTCAAGATTCACTAACACGGGTCGGTTAGTCAAATCTGTTGAGACCAGTACATGTCGTATATCGAGACTTGATATGATGGTTTATCCTAATGAACCAAGAGTCTGAGGAGACTCGTATAGACGTGTATGTGTTTATAATCGATAAACACTGAACGACTCACCAAAGATTCTTAATGGATGGTACACCAACGTCAATAAGAATCTTCTCGGGTTGAGTAGCATAGTGGTCATTCGTCTTGAGATACCACTTTGGATGTATGAGACATCCTCCACACTAAGATGGCAGTCACGTCACCGATCTATTTAGATCAGACATCCACCTGTTCGTTGGGTGTGGACCGATCCTCATGATATCCTGTGTGTATCAAGATAGGATCCTTCAGTTCTGTGTATAGAGCATATGTAATCCATATATGATTAGAAATCTGTTAAATCTATGGCCATAATATACTTCGGAAGTGAGTTCCGAATGTTATATAGAGATTGCTAATAGATACGTCGAAGGGATAATACCTAAAGAGATTTGACTTTTACATCTATATCTCTGGTATTATCCGGATACCTGTGATGAAGAGATTATACGTATGCAATGACCTCGACCTGTATGATTCAGCGAGTTTATCCGTGGTCGTCATAATTTACGGGTGGGTAAGTTATGGACACAAAATTGGATTTTGTGACGGATATACCTGAATCTAGAGAGTCTCACTAATGAAATATACTCGTAGATCACTAGAGCAACTTTTATGAATAATGATGATTATTTATAAATCGTTTAAACGTTAAACGAAAAATACATGCGAACGGGCCGAACCCTAATTTCCCAATTAATGTGTATTTGTATTTGTATTTAATATATGATACTATTAAATACATATTAATAAATTGTCAAATAAAGGTATTTGACATATATCATTAATATATGTGTTTGAGATATTTAAAGTAAATATAATACATATATTTGAGATATTTGTATTTAATTAATTAGTTATTTATTTAATTGTTAAATGATTAATATAATTAAAATATAAATATCTCACCAAATGATAAAGTTAGGAAATGATTATAAGTGTAAATTATTGACTTTAAAGTAAAGGAAATGGTAGTCAAATTGGATTTGACTTCTTAGATATTTGTTTTAAATTGTTTAAAATTGAAATATCAAATTCCTTTATTTATTAGCAAATTCGGCCAACACCCTTATATAAATATAATTGTTATATTTTTGAGTTGCAATTTTTGACTTAATTTAAATCATTAAATGGTTTGATGATGACTAAATCAAGTTGATAAAGGCAAATTAAATTAAACAAAAATTAATATCTTGATATTTTATACACACCAAATTCGGCCAAGGGAAATTTGGGAGAGTATATATTGTTTTGTTTCATCTTTTAGGGTTTTAAAAAGTTCATTAGACACCAAAGATAATACCAAAGTAGTTGAGAGAAAAGCTTGAAGGCTAAAGGAAGATGGCTTGGAAAATCGTGATTTTGTAAGTTATTTTTCAAAGTCTTCAACATGAAAATTATTTCTAACGTGCTTAGCATCATTTTTTGTTGCTTTGGTGTTGTCTCTCTTCTTATAGTTTGTGTTTATTTTGGTTGTGAACTTTGATGAATGATTGAAGCATGTAAGTAAGCTTGAAATGGTTTCAAAGCTTTACTTTTGATTTTTGGAAAATCAAGTTGCCATTCTAGAGTTGGTAAGCCACTACTTGGTGACCTAGAATTGTTCTATAGTTGTTTCAAAGTGGTGAGGCTAGATTGGTGAAGTATTGAATGAATTAAAGTGTTGGTTTTTGTAAATTTGGTGAAAATGGATAATTTGAAGAAATTGAAAAATTAGGGTTCATAACCCACTCCAAATTTGGGGATTTTCATATATGTGATGTATTATGGTATGAATATGATGCATGTAAAATTCTAGGTTGATTGGATTTGATCTTGGCATGTTTTGAACTAAGGGACCAAATTATAATTAATTGAAAATTTTGGGTGGCTCACGGCATTAGACTAAAAATTGGGGATTTGTGTAAAATCTGATTTTGATGCATTAGAAGTGTTGAAAAAATATTTTAGAAATGATTTAGAATCATCCAAAATTGTATTTGACAACTTTTGGACTAAAATGATCAATTAACAAAGTTTTGGGGCAATTCGATAATTACCAAAAAAATTGATTTCTTGTGTAATTTTTCAGAATTTGATAATTGGATAATTAAATAAATAATTTTATTTAATTGATCCGAGAAAAAGTTTTGAAATCGGAAAATTTTGATTTTCCGCGATTCCGCTACGTTACCGATATTCCCCCTTAAAACCCTTACAAAATGGTATCAGAGAGTCTGATTCTGGACACCCCGATATGATTAGCCCTTTAAAATCTAATGTTTGTTCTTTTCTTTACTTGATAAATGCATGCTTTCTTTTAATTTGATTAAATTTAAAGTGTATGACACTTTATGGAATATCCCCGCTAAATAAGGTTTTAAAGTAACTGGTATTTGGAATACTTGTTTCTTGGTCCGTCTTGTCAATACGGTTTATAAATATTTTTCCGTGACTACATCCAAGACCGTGCCTCTGCTGTGAGGGTGTAGGCGATATAGATTTATTTATGCCGGATGTATATAAGATACTAGATAAATTCAAGCGAAAGCGGAATCCTGAACGTGCCCTAGCTTTCAGGGTTACGCAAGTAACTTGAGCTTATCATTGACGAGTTTAACCTTGGTACGTCTCCTTATGGGCCTGCCTTAGCAGCGACAACGAGAAACGACCAGGACCGAAAACCCAGGAGTCACAACGAGTGTGATTGACAATGAGTTGTCTACCTGTGAATATACGTAGGCGAGACTGTGCCTCTGCTGTGAGTCAAAATATATTGTTGGGGTCCACTTCCCATTATGGAATTCGATTTAATTATTGAATTCCTGTTTTTTCGTTGGGGATTACGGTATTACGTAAAATAGTAGGAGGCACTGCTAAGTTTAAAATATTCCATAACTTAGGGAGTGTGTATTGTTATGAAAATTGCCGCTTGTTTGTTTCCTTATTCTATTGTTTATATAGAATTGAACTTTTATTTACTGCACACATATTTTGATATGTTATCTGACTTGACTCTTGGTTACAGTTATTCTAGAATAGGTTCTAGATACTACTAGACTAGGATATTATTAGATTGATCTAAACCATCGGGAACTGTTGTTCCGATTTTCTTGAAATATCAAGATGGTTAGTGACTTAGTTTCTAAGTCATGACAGATAATCTAGATAAATATCCCTTTTAGGATATAATACTTTAGAGAGAATAGTTTCTTATGCAGTAGGAATTGACTTGAATTAGTTCATGCCTCAAGATTCGTGACTGGCATTAAGAAAGCTCCATTAGGTATTTGTTTATCTAGTAATGACATTTCTTAGCTTTAATGACCTTTAGAGGCAATGTGTCTGACATAATTTGCTAATCAATTATTTGCATTTGTTGTGAATAGTTGAATGCAAATAGTAAAGCTAAAGAAAGGAGATACATATAATTGTGTAAAGAAAATATCGATTTTCACAATACAACAACTATAGGTATTGGATACTAGATCTCCCGTCTAGTTATTTAAAATATTAGTTAACGATTGTTTTGATATTTGATATCAGAACTTGCGACTATTGGATAGTTACTTGTTCTTAATAAATAGTTGTTATATATTTTAAATACAACTAGTAGTGTCATTGACGTAGAGATAAACATTAAGAAAAATTATTCGGTAAAATAAATAATTTAGAACGATGTTTCATGAGATTTTATCACTTAAGCATTTGATGCTTATTGTAGGCACTGTATTTTTACATGTAAGTCCCGATGATGAGTCTCGTACGGAGGCACTACTCTTTAGGTTGTAGAAGTCGCGGGAAACGAATGTCAAAAGGGGACATTCAGAATAAGTATGTCATCGGATTCAATTCACATATTCACTGCTTTCGTTCGTGCTGCGTTCGTGAACACGTTCGAACGTCAAGCAGATTACGGGCGTTCGTGTAGCGTTCGAATCAGCATTCGAACGGTGTCGGTTGTTCTGGTTTTGTTGCTAGCCTCACGCCCAAGCCCAATTAGCCCACCAAAACCCACCCAAAAATAATTAAAACATTTAAAACACATGTCACAAATTAAAATAATATCCTTCCTAAATTAAATAAATCACATTCCAAATTAAATAAAACAAATCCAATCTAAATAATTCACATACCTAAATAAAGACAAATCAAATATATCATCTTCCCAATCAAGCCCAATCATATCCTTAATTAAATAGACACTTTCCTTGTGATAAACTAATTAGGAGATATCACCATTGATTGCATGATTCCTTTTCCTATTCACACAAGAGGAACCCTAGCCTTTGCCTATAAAAGAAGACACAAGCCCAACCCTTGCTTCCCCTAAGAGACACGCCCAAAGAAAAAAACCAAGAAACAAGCAAATAATTTTCTCTTCTACTATACTCCACCATCACGGAAACACTCACGAAATAACCCATCCATTGCCGCATCACGCAGCCCTCGATTCACCGAAAACACATACCCAAACCATAGCTTAAACCACCAAAAATCACAGCCCAAAACAGTCCCTGCAGTGACCACAAAACAACAGCCCCAATACCCCCTTAAAGAACGCCAAACAGTCCCTTAATACAGTGAAAATAGTGACCAGAAAATACAGCAAAAATAGCAGCAAAACGGAGTAAAAACAGTAGTAAAACGGAGGAAACGACAGCTCAAAATAGCGAAGCAGCGAACGAGATCAGTGGACCAGTGAACTGGAGGAGTTACGGAGCATCAACCCTTCCGACGGCCGTGTAACGCACTTTTAAGAGACGACCTAAGAGGTTAGACCTGAGGGCACCCTTCTTATTTATTCTCATCTTTGTTGTTGTTTATTAGAATTCATTCGCATGAGAGTCATTTGTTGATATATGTTGTGGTCCTTGAATGAAGGGAATATGTGTTCTTTCTTATGGTATATCGGATGGAAACCCGGACGTAAATTCGTAACCGAATCCGAATGGACGGTATTACAGTTTGCACTCGAGATACAATGCCACATACCACTTGAGAGATTCACACATTTTGTTTCATCCAACCTTGTATTCGAGCATGATTGGGTTGCTAGTATGTTATTTATTATTTAAGCATGATTTAGTCGTTAGTATGCTATTACTTTCTGCATGTTACTTATTTATGCATGATGATATAATGCGCATGGGCAAATCAAGTTGGATTAAAGGTCCTCCATTTTGAGGGATAAAAAGCCCAAGGGCTACCTTTGCCACGACGTTTTGTCACGCCGGACAGAGTATGTTTGATTGAATGTGAGATATGTTTAATCGAGCATACGGGGTCCTATATTATTGTTGTCTTTATTTTATTGCATTGCAATATAATGCGAATGGGCTAACTAGGGTGGATTAAAGGTCCTCTATTCGAGGGAAATGCCTGAAGGTTACCTTTACCACAATGTTTTGTTGCGCCTTTTATTATGTCATTTACCCTTTGCATATCATTGCTTTATTTACGCATGCATTGCATTCTTGTGCGCATGGGCTAACTAGGGTGGATTAAAGGTCCTCTATTCGAGAGAAATGCCTAAAGGCTACCTTTTCCACGATATTTTGCCGCGCCGGATGAGGTGCACCCGATTGAATGTGAAATGTGTTCCATCGGGCACACGAGGTCCTACATTGTGTATTTGTGTATCCATATATGTGTTTGTGTCATTTCAGATGCCATTTTGACAATCTCGTTCGAACACGTTTCCAAACGCTACCGAATGTATGCATCCTGTCTCATTCCGTTCGAACGCGTTTACAAACGCTACAAGAACGTATGCATCCTGCCTTATTCCATTCGAATGCGTTTACGAACGCTACACGAACGTATGCATTCTGTCTTATTTCTATTCGAACGTGTCTCAGAACGCTACTCGAACGCTTGTATTCCGTTTACCGTTCGAACGCGTTTACGAACGCTACTCGAACGTGCATGCATTTTATTATATCATGTATCAGGTCTCATCCCGTTCGAACACATTTCAAACGCTATACGAACGCGGACATTCTGTTTATCGTTCAAACGTGTTATCAAACGCTACTCGAACGCTTGCATTTTGTTTACCGTTCGAATGCGTTTACGAACGTTACATGAACGCGCACACATTGGACAGATTCCTTCATCATGTTTCATGCATGTTTGTTCCCTTAGTCATTCCCTTCCCCATCATATGCTTAGTTAGCTCTCTTCAATATTTATGCCCTTACCGTTATTGTTTATTTATATTTTCCACATTTATTCGATATGCTCATGAGATTGTGTGCTCGCTTTTATTATCAATGCCTTTATAGTTGTTATTAGTTACATTATTGCACTTTATTGCTTAATACGTTCATGAATTATGTATTTTGCCTTCATTTCTTTCATTTACGATTATTGGTGTGCAAACTTGCATGTTGCTTAAATTATCTGGAAACATATGTTGCATGAGATTTGGTTGTACTATTGCATAAATCCTTTCATTACAAGTGGCATAAGTAAGGGACCATTCTGAACCCAACAGTTTGAGGTCTTCCCTTGCGAGGGGTGAGTGCGGCCTTAAATCATTTTCCCGATTCACATCGGATGGCGACTCTATTTTTATTTCTCCGATTTAGTTCCCCCGTGGGCTATTCCATACTCCCGATTGGGCCACGAGCCCGGGACAACGTTGCCGATTTATGTGTCCTATAGTCTGGCGACTCCACTAGGGATAGAGAATTGGCCCCGAAATAATGTCTTGTAGTGATTGTGATTTGTGCTTTATGTAACTGTGTCTATCGTGGGTTGAAGGGGTTTAATCAAATATATTATTAGAGCTAAGTAATGGTTTTGTGTCTTTCTTCATTCACTACTTTTCTATAAGGAAAAGCTGAAAGTACCTAAATAATCATTGCTCATAGATTACTGTGATGGACTAATTTGGAGGACTCGTTGTTTATTCCTGTCACCAAGCGATAAGAGCCTAACAGGCTTGGGTATTTAAGAAAGTTCGCTCCACCCTCCCTCTGGGGAATCTACAACGGGAAATCCATTTGACAGTCAGTCACGTATCATAACTCGTTGGCACGTACCGTAAGGTACAAAAAAGGTGCGCTCACTTGGTCGCTTGAACCCTTGAGTAGGGAGACCTAGTTGTGGGCAATCCCTCACCAACGAAAGCCTTTGTCTACTCTCCCGCAAACCCACACGTAGGCCATAGTTGTATGACCAATAGAAACTACTTCCTTGTGCTTGTGTTTAGGACCATCATCATTTGGATTCAGTTGGACTTCTTGTCATAAATGCGTACTTGTTGGGCCATTTAAACTGGGATGAGTTCGTATCTTATGACAATTGGGTTAAAAGTTTCTAAAATACCGATGGGCCACCCCGTTGAAATTATTTCTTTATGCTTATGCTTAGGACCATCATCATTTGGATTCAGTTGGACTTCTTGTCATAAATGCGAACTTGTTGGCCATTTAAACTGGGATGAGTTCGTATCTTATGACAATTGGGCTAAAATTTTCTAAAATGCCGATGGGCCACCCCTTTGAAATTGTTGCTTTATGCTTATGCTTAGGACCATCATCATTTGGATTCAGTTGGAATTTTTGTCAAGAGATATGAACATGTTGGGCCATTTAAACTGGGACGAGTTCGTGTCCTTTGACAATTGGGCCAAAAGCTTCTAAAAATGCCGATGGGCCATTTTGTGTTTGGGCCCCTTATCATTTGAAGTTGTTTAGCCATTTTATCGCAAAGTTGTAAACCTGTTGGGCCTTTTCAACTGCGACAAGTTTGCACCTTGCAATAATGTGATTGAAGCTTTAAAATGACAAGAGGCCGACTTATATATTCCATGCATTGCACGCATACATGCTGACTGAAAATTTTAAAAGACACCATAGATTCTCGTTGGGTTAGGAAAGAGGGAAGACTCATCAAAAGACCGATAGCAAACATGAGCGAATCAGAGAACGAGGTATCCCGTATGGATCAGTTGGAAACCAATCTCACCAAGATTACTAAACAATTGCAAGCCTTGACTGCCGCTATGGCCAATATGACTGTGCCCCGTGCTGGGGGAAACTCTGAGAATGAGAGGTGTGAAGACCCTTCGACTAGATTGAATAATGATAGCCCGGGTTTTGATGATGATATGGCTGAATATGCTACGGGGAATATGGCAGGGTCTAAAACTGAACTGCAGAAACTCTGAGATCAGGTAGAGTCGGTTACCCGTAAGATGAGGGGCAAGCACGAAGACCTGTTGGATTATGAGGCAATGAAGTATATAGCCAAGTTCAATGGGAACGGGGACCCAAGGGTCCATCTCCGGCAATATGTTTCAGTTATGAGTTCAGTGGGTCTATCCAAGCGTCAGGTTCAGAAAATGTTTGGGATGTCACTCGAGGGGGCACCCGTGGTATGGTATCACAGCCTGGAGAGGAAGATCAAGAGGATTGGAGGGAATTGGCATAGGCCTTCTTGAGACAGTATGTTACAAATCTGGAGATTGACTTATCACTCCGGGACTTAAAAAATACCAAGTAGAAGCCAGAAGAAAGCTTCAAGGAATATGTAGACCGTTGGAGGAGCCAGCTCTTGAAAATGCAGACTCGGCCCTCAGAGAAGGACCAGCTAAAGATGATTATCAAGGGTACTAAGCCCTCGATTTATGGAAAGCTGAGGAGAATGACCTCCATGATTACTGATTTTTGACAGTTGAGGGAGACTGTCATGGATATTGAAGAAGAAGAAGCTGAGAACAGAAAGTTCTATAGCCTGAATAGGAGCCCCATTAGGGGACCATCAGGTACCAAGCCTGTTGCTGCTGAGATTGCTGCTATCCGGAACCGGCGTTTCTTCCAACCTGGGTAGACCCTTGTCTAAGGTATTGGAGAAATTAAAAAGACAAGGACTTCTGAAACCCTTAGAGACCAAACCACTTCCACACCCACCGCCACTGCATCTCAACTTGAACCACTATTGCCATTTCCACCAACAGAAAGGTCATGACACTGACAATTGTGCCCGCCTCCGCCATGAAATCCAGGACCTTATAGACTCCCAAAAAATACCCGACCCTGAAAAAGAACAGCCTAACATACACAAAAACCCCCTCCGAATTACCACTCTGTCCCACCACTAACCTATATGATAAACTCTGGCCTACCCGAAAGCCTTGTCCTCAAATCCTTTGACCACCAAGCCTTCTGCCTGGGAATTTGGGATAACAACAGCGAGGATGAAACAAAACAGGGGAAGAATTTCTGGGAAGATTTCTCCAGTAGTGATGAAGAGGTGGTAAGAGGAATGACACGCAGCGGGCGTTTCTACAGTGATACGGCTGAGAAGGGTAAAGAAGTGTTGACAAAAGGGAGAGAAGTGGCAAAAAATGGGGACAATACTGAAGGGGATACAGTGCTTCGCCAGTTGAAGAAGACACAGGCACAGGTCAGCATCTGGGAATTGTTGTGTTCATCACAAGAGCACTGGCGTGCTATGGTTGAAGCCTTGAGCAAAATAATAGTACTAGAGGGTGCTAATCCTGCAATGTTTGTAGGGTCAGTACATGAGGAAACCTTGCAGGCAATAACTTTTTCTGAGGAAGAACTCCCGGCAGAGGGAATAAATCACAACAAGCCACTATTTATCAGGGCTGAAGTGAGGGGCAAGAAGACATATTGTATAATGATAAATGATGGCTCATCTATCAATGTTTGCCCATTGAAGATTTTGGCAAGGTTGGGAATGAAGGCAACGGATATGGATCCCTCCAATATGACTATCAAATCTTATTATGATAGCAAGCGAGGAGTTGAGGGTACCTTTGCCGCAGTAGTCAAGGTTGGCCCGATTGAGGATGAGGTTGAGTTCACAGTGGTGGATATCCCGGCCACTTTTGCTTTGTTATTGGGAAGGCCGTGGTTCCACAAGCTTGGGGGCGTGCCCTCCACTCTGCATCAGGTTATTAAGTTTCCATAGGGGGGAGAGATTGTCACCATCCGAGCTGAGGTAGACAGTGCTGTGGCCGCTTTGGAAATACAACATTTCACAAGGTTCCAAGTGTCAGTAACTTTTGAGGAGTGGGTGGATCCTAAGGTGGCTAGGATCATGGAGAAGATGAAGTTTGAGCCGGGTAAAGGTTCAACATTGCCGAACTTTAAGGGGCAGACTACCCGGAGAGGGTTGGGATATATGTCTGATGAGGATAAGCCGAAAGCCAAGAAGAAAGGGTTGAAGCTGATGGAATGCTTTTTGAAGGCAACAAGATATCAGGGAGAACCTGAAACGATAGAAGTCAATGGGATTGTGGTGCCCGGGTTTGAGATCTTTCAGGAGGTGATAAGTGAGAAGTCACTGGCATTAGAATTATGAAGAAGGAAGAAGAGAAATGTGAAGAAGAGCTGATGAAGTTGGAGAGCCTGACCCTCGAGGAAAATGAGGAAGACCTAGATGTGGGAGATGAAGCATCTGTGGAGGATGAAGATGTTTATCTCTCTGATTTATTTGAATGTATTCCTGCATCAGCTGGCAATAAAGACAATCATTTTGCTTACTCGTCTGAGTATCTCCCTTTCAATTTGCACAACTTGAGTATATTTGATATCAGCTTCACAAAAACAAATGCATTTAACCTTGGTACATCTGAAAGCCCCAGGGAAATTATAATTGCAAGTGAGGTTACCTCTGAGGAGATGGGAAAATTAGAAGAAATATTAGCCAAATATGCCAAAGTGTTTGCTTGGTCCTATGAGGACATGCCTGGAGTAGACAGAAGCATCGCCCAGCATACAATACCAACTTATCCAAATATGAAGCCAGTGAAACAGAAACTTCGACAGATGAGACCTGAGTGGGCCGAGAAAGTCAGAGAGGAAGTCAAAAAACAGATAGATGCGGGGTTCCTGGAAGTGGTGAAGTATCATGAGTGGTTGGCAAATATTGTGCCAGTACCGAAGAAAGACGGGAAGGTCAGAATGTGTGTGGATTACAGAGATCTTAACAAGGCTTGCCCGAAAGATGATTTTCCTCTACCTCATATAGATGTGCTAGTTGACAGTGCGGCTTTATCTGCCATGTATTCATTTGCAGATGGGTTTTCAGGATATAATCAGGTTCTCATAGCTGAAGAAGATAAGCACAAGACTGCCTTTGTCACCGAGTGGGGCACATATTGTTACAAGGTAATGCCGTTTGGGCTCAAGAATGCAGGAGCTACTTATCAGCGGATTGCCACTACACTATTCCATGACTTGATGCACAAAGAGATTGAAGTATATGTGGATGATATGATGGTGAAATCAGAGACAAGAATTGGGCATATAGAAGCACTGGAGAAGTTCATTCAGAGAGTTGACAAATACAACCTGCGGCTGAATCCCAAGAAATGTGTGTTTGTGGTAACATCAGGAAAGTTTCTGGGACATACAGTGGGAATCAGAGGAATAGAGGTAGACTATGAGAAGATCAAAGCAATCACATAGATGTGGACACCAAAGACTGAGAAAGAAGTCAGAGCATTCTTCGAGAAAATTCAGTACATCAGTCGGTTCATCGCCAAGTTGACGTCAATATGTGAGCCTATCTTCAAACTGATGAGAAAAGACCAGCCAGTGAAATGGAATGAGCAATGTCAAGCATCCTTCGACAAGATCAGAGAATACTTGGTAAAGCCTCTTGTATTGAAACCTCCGAGACCGGGCAGACCCTTGATATTGTATTTGGCCATAGAATCAGAAGCACTGGGGGCAATGATGGTATAGGCAGATGAGACAGGGGTAGAGCATGTAGTCTACTATCTCAGTAAGAAGATGCTTCCGTACGAAGCCCGTTATCAAGAGGTAGAGAATATTTGTTTGGCAGTGGTATGGGCATCCAGAAAACTGTGGCATTACTTCCAGTCTTACAAGATCCAGGTGGTAGCCAAAGAAAATCCCATGAAGTATCTACATTCAGTGTCTTCACTAGTGGGGAAGTTGGGAAGATGGTTAATGTTGTTGACAGAGTTTGACATTGAGTATCTCACCTCCAAAGTAATCAAAGGGCGAGCCGTAACAGAGTTCCTGAAATTGCAACCTATTGAAGGGGATCAGTACAAGTTTGAATTCCCAGATGAAGAGATCCAAGCAATAACAGTTCAAGGATGGAAGATGTATTTCGACGGCACGGTGAATTGCAAAGGAGCCGGAATTGGGATCGTTGTAGGCACTGTATTTTTGCATGAGAGTCCTTATGATGAGTCTCATTTGGAGGCACTACCTTTTTAGTCGAGGAAGTTGTGGGAAACAGTTGTCGGAAGGGAATCAGTATTTTGTTAAATTTTTTTCGCTTGTTTAGCTCCAGGCTCACTCGTTGGACCTCCATTTTAAAGCACCTTTAGCCTAAAAAACCCAGAACCATTTAACCTTGGCCCAAACCCACTCACCAAACCAACACAACAACTAGCCCACCACACTTGGCCCACACGCCCAAGGCCCTCAAAATACAACCCAATTAAATAAAATATTAATTAAATATATATTTAACACATGTGTAATTAAATAAATTAAATAAAATCTAGAAAATCATATACCAAGTTAAAATAAAAATCTAAATAATTGCCTACCTAATTAACATAAATCAAATATTTTAACTTCCTAAATAAAACAAATCATGTCACAATTAACTTGATTTCTTTCCCTGTTTAAATGATAAAATCCATCCCTTTATTAATTGATTTTCTTTCCTTTAAAATTAGACCATGCAAACCATAACCCTACACTCTCACTATAAATATAACACAAAACCAACCCTAAAGCCTTGGCTCATCTTGCTCCCTCTCATTCACCAAACCCACGAAAAAGTAATAAACCCTCACATAGCCACGTCCCTCATCTCTCTAAAAACACATCCACGTAGCATTCTTCACTAAGCTCTCGGCCAGAGCACACCAACGTCACTGCCTCTGCTCACTTGCACCCTCACAAATACTCCTCACGCTTCACGCTAACCTGCAGCCCCACACCGCTTCAACAAAGCAATCACACTGCAGCCTCACGCCTAAATTAGCCACGTGAAACCAGGCTAAAATCAACCGAAAATAGCGCGTATCAGCCCTTAAAACAGCCTTCTAAATTCACGCCACACAGCCCTTCAAACAGTCCCAAAATCTGCCTTAAAATTGCCGCACAAACTGACCGAATAAACACCCCAAAAACTATCTTGAAACTGTCCTAAAAACTGCCCAAAACTGCACCCAGAACTGTCCCGAAACAGTCCCCAAAACTATCCAAAACAGCCCATAAAACACCAAAAATAGTTACCAGAAAACTGTGAGGAAACAACAGCAAAATGGAGTGAAAACGGCGACCAAAACAGCAAAACAGTGAGCCAAGACGTTAATCCAGTGAACCGGAAGAGTTGTGGAGTGATAGCCCTTCCGACGGCCGTGAAACGCGAGTCTGAAAGTCGACATAAAAGGTTAGACCTTATGGTACTTTTCCTATTATTTCCATCTATCTTTTTAATTGTTTTATTCATTTTTATCGCATAAGAGTCGTTTATTGGTGCATGATTATGGAATGATGTATGTTGTGGCCCTTGAATAAAATGAAAAATGTGTCGCCTCTCATGGTATATAGGATGGAAACCCGGACATAAATTTCAAAGCCGATTCTGAATGGACGGTAGTATGATATGTACTCAGGATACAACTCCACATACCACTTGAGTAAACGGCACAGATTTTGTTTTATGTTGTTTTGATGTGTTTATTATTCGTTATTTAATTTCTGCATGTTATTCGTTTGTGTAATGATATGATCGAGGGCATGTGCTTAGTAATTTGGATTAAAGGTCCCCTATATTGAGGGGTTAAAACCCTTTACCACGATGCTTTGCCGCGCCGGTTGATGTATATTCGGTTGAATGTAAGATGTGTTCAATCGGGTATACGAAGTCCGATATTGTTGTCTCTATTTTTTATATGCATGATGTGATCGAGCGCATGGGCTTAGTAAGTTGGATTAAAGGTCCTCTATTTTGAGAGGCTAAAGGACCTTTACCGCGATGCTTTGCCGCGCCGGATGATGTATATTCGGTTGGATGTAAAATGTGTTCAATCGCGTATACGAAGTCCGATATTGTTGTCTTTACTTTTATATGCATTATGATGTGAAGTGCATGGGCTTATTATGTTGGACTAAAAGGTTCTCCGTTTGGGGAAGAAAAACCTGAAAGGCTACCTTTACCACAATATTTGCCGCGCCCTCATTCCATTGATTTCATCATCTATCTTTGTGTTGGCTCGATCTATTATCGCTTGTGTATCAATGTTATGACAGCATTCGGGTATTATTTCTCGTGGTATATCGGATGGAAACCCAGATATAAATTCCGTAGCCGATTCCGAATCGACGGTAATACGGTCTGCACTTGGGATACAATTCCACGTACCACTTGGAAAAATGCCCACATATGTGTTTGTTTCAATCTTAGATATCATTTTCTGTATCACATCATTTCACGTCTATTTCATGTTCATAATTGCCTCTTTAGTTATTTATTCTCATTATGCGTTTAATTGTCTTTGCTTAATATGTATGCTTGTATGAATGTTATTTGTTTGCGCTTCTGTGTCTATCCATTAGAAATTGCATATTTGCCGTCATTTTGATATCGCATGCTAGTATCACTATGATTTATTTGCGTTTCTGTATTCATGAATTTTACATGAAATTGTATGCTTTCCGTATGTTAATTTATCCTCATGCATGCAAATTCGGACATAGATTATATGCAAATAGGTTGTATGCAAATTTGGACATAGATTGTATGCAAATAGGTTGTATGCAAATATGAAGATGTGTTACATATGCACTTGGATGAACTTTTGATTTATGCATGTGAAATAGAATACCCTTGGGAATGTATGTTGCTAGATTCGATTAAATTATTGAACAAATCATTTTATTACAAGTGGCATAAGTAAGGGACCATTCCGAAACCAACGGTTTGAGGTCTTCCCTTGCGAGGGGTGAGTGCGGCCTTAAATCCTTGTCCCGGTTCACACCGGGTGGCAAATCCATTATTCTCTGGTTTAGTTCCCCCCGAGCCCGGAACAGCATGCGTTGCCCAGTTTCTGTGTCCCATAGTCTGGCGACTCCACTGGGGATAGAGAATCGGCCCCGAAATAATGTCTTGTAATATTATGATTTGTGCTTTAATTAACTGTGTCTACTGTGAGTTAAAATGGGTTTAATCAAAGGCATATTGTTTAGGCTGGGTAATGGTTTGGTGTCTTCCTTCTCTCACTACCTTTCTAGAAGGAAAAGTTGTGAAGGCACCTAGATAATCATCTACTTGTAGCCTATTGTGACAGACTAATCTGGAGGACTTGTTGCTTATTCTTGTCTCCAAGCGATAAGAGCCTAAGAGGCTTGGGTACTTAAGAGAGCCTCGCTCCACCCTCCCTCTGGGGAATCTGCAACAAGAAATCCATTTGACAGTTAGTCACACACCATAACTCATTGGCACGTGTTGTAAGGCATAAAAATGGTGCGCTCACTTGGTCGCTCGAACCCTTGAGTTGGGGGACCTAGTTGTGGGTAATCCTTCACCAGCGAGAGTCTTTGTCTACACTCCCGCAAACCCACACGTAGACCAGAATTGTATGGCCTATAGCAAATATTTCCTTGTGCTTGTGGACCATCCTCATTTGGATGCAGTTGGACTTCTTGTCAGAAATGCGAACTTGTTGGGCCATTTAAACTGGGACGAGTTCGTATCCTATGACAATTGGGCCAAAAGCTTCTGAAATGTTGAAGGGCCACTCTGTAGAAATTATTTATGTGGTCGTTTGGATCCATTCGGACCTTTGTCATGAGGTATGGGCTTGTTGGGCCATTTAAACTGGGGCAAGAACATATCTTATGATGATTGGGCCAAAAGCTTCTAAAACGCCAATGGGCCATTATATGTTTTTGTTTAGGAACATTATCATTTGGATACGGTTGGACTTCTTGCCATGGGATGTGAACTTGTTGGGCCATTTAAACTGGGACGAGTTCACTCCTATGACAGTTAGCCCAAAAGCTTCTAAAATGATGATGGGTCGATTTGTGTGAAAATTTTAATAAGTTGATATATTCCTTGTATCGCATGCATCTCATGCATACATATATCATGTTAACACCCTTTGTGTCTAAAAGCCATCATAGATTCCCGTTGGGTTGGGGAAGAGTGAAGACTCACTAAAAGACCGGTAAAAAGATATGAGTACATCCGATAACGAGGTATCCCGGATAGATCAATTGGAAAATGGTTTCGCCAAGATTATCTAACAGTTGCAAGCCTTGACTACTGCCATGGAAAATATGTGGATTGCTGGAGAAGCCAGCTTTTGAAAATGCAGACTCGGGCTTCAGAGAAAGACCAAATTAAAATTATCATCAAGGGCACCAAGCCCTCTATTTATGGTAAGCTGAGGAGGATGACTTCGATGATTTCTGATTTTCGACAGTTGAGGGAAACTGTCATGGATATTGAGGAAGAAGAGGCTGAAAATAGAAAGTTTTATGGCCAGAATAGAAGAACTTTTGGGAAGCCTTCTGAGACCAAGCCCGCTACTGCCGAGGTCGCTACCGTCAAGAACAGGCGATTCTCCAATCTTGGTAGACCTTTGTCAAATGTATTTGAAAAGCTGAAAATGCAAGGACTTCTAAAACCTTTGGAACCTAGGCCATTTCCGAACCATGTGCCACCATACCTCAACCTAAACCAATATTGTCACTTTCATCAAGAAAAAGGCCATGACACCGACAACTGTACCCGCCTTAGGCATGCGGTCCAAAACCTCATTGACTCCCATAAAATACCCAATCCAGAAAAAGAACAACCCAACACACACATGAACCCTCAACCATAAAGCCACTCAACCACCAAGGCTTCTTGCATTGAGATAAGGGATAACAGTGAATAACCATAGACCAAGGAAGAAGGCAATGTTGCGAATGATGAAGTTATTCCTCCTAGTTTATTTGATCCTGCATTTTTTTAATATAGACATTGATTTAGTCTACATGTTCGAACCATTTTCTTAAATGATAATAAAGACGTTCATTTCGCTGAATCCCTTCTGCAATATGAGTATATTTGAGAAAAGCATTCAACCATGGTACTATGAAATTCAGTGATGTTTAGAACACGAGGAATCCTCGGAATAAGCAAGCAGAAAAGATAAGATAGCCATTCAGAAATTGGGAAATGGGGGCAGTGAGAATATCAGACTTGGAAGGGAATTAGTTCACCAAGCCGATCAACGTAGAAAGATTGAAGTAGTGGCTTGCCTGAGGAAAAGAAGACTGAGCAGTCACCAAGAGAATTGGAAGAAGACCTAACCCGACGGGATAGGAACATTCATGCATACACGTAACACATTTTGCATCCTTTTGTGTTTGTTTTGTTTTGTGTTCACAGGTTTTGAAGAATAAAAAAGAAAGCAGCAAATAACAAGCTAATCAGAAACGGTAAAAAACACAGTATCAGATTCAGGTAATAATCCCAGGGTTGAGGCCCATTTGAGTTTGAGTTTTGGGTATGGCACTCTGGGGCCGAGGCCCACATTAGTTTCAGTATCAGTCTGGGGGCGAGGCCCACATCAGTATCAGTTGAGGGCGAGGCCCACGTCAGTATCAGTTTTGGGGTGAGGCCCACGTCAGTTTGAGGTCGAAGAACCACTACATCGGTAACAGTTTCGGGAACAAGGCCCAGGGGAATAAAGCCCACATTCAACACAGTTCGGGAATAAAGCCCACAGTCAGCTCAGATAAGGGAATAAAGCCCACATTCAGTGCAATTCAGGAACAAAGCCCACAGTCAGCTCAGATCAGGGAATAAAGCCCACATTAGTGCAATTCAGGAACAAAGCCCACAGTCAGCTCAGATCAGGGATAAAGCCCACATTCAATACAATTCAGGAACAAAGCCCACAGTCAGCTCAGTTCGGGGATAAAGCCCACATTCAGTACAGTTCGGGAACAAGGCCCAGGGAATAAAGCCTTCAATCAGTACAGTTCGGGAACCAGGCCCACAGTCAACATAATTCGGGAATACAGCCCAGAGGAATAAAGCTCTCTCTCAGCACAGTTCAGGAATACAGCCCAGAGGAATAAATCTCTCTCCAACACAGTTCGGGAATACAGCCGAGGAGAATAAAGCTCTCTCTCAGTACAGTTCGGGAATACAGCCCAGGAGAATAAAGCTCTCTCTCAGCACGGTTCGGGAATACAGCCCAGGAGAATAAAGCTCTCTCTCAGTACACTTTAGGAATACAGCCCAGAGGAATAAAGCTCTCTCTCAGCACAGTTCGGGAAGACAGCCCAGGAGAATAAAGCTCTCTCTCAGCACGGTTCGGGAATACAGCCCAGGGGAATAAAGCCCTATGTTTACACAGTTCGGGAACAAGGCCCAGAGGAATAAAGCCCTATCTTAACACAATTCGGGAACAAGGCCCAGGGGAATAAAGCTCTACCTTAACACAGCTCAGGAATAAAGCCCTATCTTGATACAGTTTGGAAAAAAGCCTAGAGGAATAAAGCCCACCTTCAATACAGTTCGGGAACAAAGCCCAGGGGAATAAAGCCATATCTCTACACAGTTCGGGAACAAAGCGTAGAGGAATAAAGCCCGCTTGCAAAACAGCTCGGGAATAAAGCCCAGGAGAATAAAGCTCTCTCTCAATGCAGTTCGGGAATAAAGCCCAGAGGTCAAAGCATCCCGGGATAACAAGTAAGTTAAGCAACAGCTGGCGAGCCAGGTAAGTGAAAATGCATTACATAACTTTGATAGTATTATCACTATTACACATTACACAAGTCCCATCAAAGTGGGGGCGACTGTAGGCACTGCATTTTTGCATGAGAGTCCTTATGATGAGTCTCATTTGGAGGCACTACCTTTTTAGTCGAGGAAGTTGCGGGAAACAGTTTTCGAAGGGAATCGGTATTTTGTTAAATTTTATTCGCTTGTTTAGCTCCAGGCTCACTCGTTGGACCTCCGTTTTAAAGCACCTTTAGCCTAAAAACCCCAGAACCATTTAACCTTGGCCCAAACCCACTCACCAAACCAACACAACACCTAGCCCACCACACTTGTCCCACACGCCCAAGGCCCTCAAAATACAACCCAATTAAATAAAATATTAATTAAATATATATTTAACACATGTGTAATTAAATAAATTAAATAAAATCTAGAAAATCATATACCAAATTAAAATAAAAATCTAAATAATTGCCTACCTAATTAACATAAATCAAATATTTTAACTTCCTAAATAAAACAAATCATGTCTCCAATTAACTTGATTTCTTTCCCTTTTTAAATGATAAAATCCATCCCTTTATTAACTGATTTTCTTTCCTTTAAAATAAAACCATGCAAACCCTAACCCTACCATCTCACTATAAATATAACACGAAACCAACCCTAAAGGCTCCTCTCCCCTTTCACTCGGCAGTAACACAAAAAATAACAACAACAAGGTGCAACCCTATGACCTCTTTCACGATAAAAAACACAAATGCATCTCTCTTCTCTCTAAAAAACATATAAACCCTAAAGCCTTGGCTTATCTTTCTCCCTCTCATTCACCAAACCCATGAACAAGTAATAAACCCTCACATAGCCACGTCCCTCATCTCTCTAAAAACACATTCACGTAGCATTCTTCACTCAACTCTCGGCCAGAGCACACCAACGTCACTGCCTCTGCTCACTTGCCCCCTCACAAATACTCCTCACGCTTCACGCTAACCTACAGCCCCACACCGCTTCAACAAATCAATCACACTGCAGCCTCACGCCTAAATTAGCCACGTGAAACCAGTCTAAAATCAACCGAAAATAGCACGTATCAGCCCTTAAAACAACCTTCTAAATTCACGTCACACAGCCCTTCAAACAGTCCCAAAATCTGCCTTAAAATTGCTGCACAAACTGACCGAATAAACACCCAAAAAACTGTCTTGAAACTGTCCCAAAAACTGCCCGAAACTGCACCCAGAACTGTCCCGAAACAGTCCCCGAAACTGTCCAAAACAGTCCCTAAAACACCAAAAATAATGATCAGAAAACCGCGAGGAAACAACAGCAAAACGGAGTGAAAACAGCGACCAAAACAGTAAAACAACGAGCTAAGACGTTAATTCAGTGAATCGGAAGAGTTGCGGAGTGATAGCCCTTTCGACGGCCGTGAAACGCGAGTCCAAAAGTCGACATAAAATGTTAGACCTGAGGGTACTTTTCCTATTATTTCCATCTATCTTTTTAATTGTTTTATTCATTTTTATCGCATGAGAGTCGTTTATTGGTGCATGATTATGGAATGATGTATGTTGTGGCCCTTGAATAAAATGAAAAATGTGTCGCCTCTCGTGGTATAAAGGTTGGAAACCCGGACATAAATTTCATAGACGATTCCGAATGGACGGTAGTATGATATGTACTCGGGATACAACTCCACGTACCACTTGAGTAAACGGCACATATTTTTTTTATGTTGTTTTGATGTGTTTATTATTTGTTATTTAATTTCTGCATGTTATTCGTTTGTGTAATGATATGATCGAGTGCATGGGCTTAGTAAGTTGGATTAAAGGTCCTCTATTTTGAGAGGTTAAAATTCTTTACCACGATGCTTTGCCGCGCCGGTTGATGTATATTCGGTTGAATGTAAGATGTGTTCAATCGGGTATACGAAGTCCGATATTGTTGTCTTTATTTGTAATATGCATTATGTGATCGAGCGCATGGGTTAAGTAAGTTGGATTAAAGGTCCCCTATTTTGAGGGGTTAAAACCCTTTACCACGATGCTTTGCCGCGCCGGTTGATGTATATTCGGTTGAATGTAAGATGTGTTCAATCGGGTATACGAAGTCCGATATTGTTGTCTCTATTTTTTATATGCATGATGGGATCGAGCGCATGGGCTTAGTAAGTTGGATTAAAGGTCCTCTATTTTGAGAGATTAAAAAACCTTTACCGCGATGCTTTGCCACGCCGGATGATGTATATTCGGTTGGATGTAAAATGTGTTCAATCGGGTATACGAAGTCCGATATTGTTGTCTTTACTTTTATATGCATTATGATGTGAAGCGCATAGGCTTATTATATTGGACTAAAAGGTTCTCCGTTTGGGGAAGAAAAGCCTAAAAGGCTACCTTTACCACAATATTTGCCGCGCCCTCATTCCATCATCTATCTTTGTCTTGGCTCGATCTATTATCGCTTTTGTATCAATGTTATGACAGCATTCGGGTATTATTTATAGTGGTATATCGGATGGAAACCCATATATAAATTCCGTAGCCGATTCCGAATGGATGGTAATGCGGTCTGCATTTGGGATACAATTCCACGTACCACTTGGAAAAATACCCACATATGTGTTTGTGTCAATCTTAGATATCATTTTCATTATCACATTATTGCACGTCTATTCCATGTTCATAATTACCTCTTTAGTTATTTATTCTCATTATGCGTTTAATTGTCTTTGCTTAATATGCATGCTTGTATGAATGTTATTTGTTTGCGCTTCTGTGTCTATCCATGTGAAATTGCATATTTGCTGTCATTTTGATATCGCATGCTAGTATCACTATGATTTATTTGCGTTTCTGTATTCATGAATTTTACATGAAATTGTATGCTTTCCGTATGTCAATTTATCCTTATACATGTAAATTCGGACATAGATTATATGCAAATAGGTTGTATGCAAATTTGGACATAGATTGTATGCAAATAGGTTGTATGCAAATATGAAGATGTGTTACATATGCACTTGGATGAACTTTTGATTTATGCATGTGAAATAGAATACCCTTGGGAATGTATGTTGCTAGATTCGATTAAATTATTGCACAAATCATTTTATTACAAGTGGCATAAGTAAGGGACCATTCTGAACCCAATGGTTTGAGGTCTTCCCTTGCGAGGGGTGAGTGCGGCCTTAAATCCTTATCCCGGTTCACACCGGGCCGCGAGCCCGGAACAGCATGCGTCACCGAGTTTCTGTGTCCCACAATCGTGATAGTGACCCCCGAGGGAGAAACCTTGCCTATGGCCAAGAGGTTGATGTTCGGAGTAACTAACAACATGGCCGAGTATGAAGCATGTGCTTTTGGATTGACTGCATTGATAGCCTTGAAGGCTGAGAGTGTGGAGGTCTACGGAGATTCGATGTTGGTAGTCCGACAGATACAGGGAGAATGGGAATTGAAGGAAGAACTATTGAAAACTTACCTTTTTCACCTCAAAAAATTGGCACAGGCTATCCCTGATTGTAAGTTTCAGCACTTGCCGTGATAAGAGAATCAGATGGCAGACGCTGTAACATCCCAGATTATTTTAGAATATTGGCATGGATTGATTTTATTTGCGTGTGGGGTCGCGTCCAAACGCGAGATAAAGTTTAGTGTATAATGGGGACTTTTTCAAGAAATTAAATAGAAGACATTTATAACTAAACTAAAAGGATTAAAATGAAAATTGCCAAACAAGAGTAGAAAAACATAGATATTTCTACACTCTCTCACACATGACACACACATGACAGTAACACACGCACACAATTAAAATTACACAGTTCACGCACACACACAGAACACGCAGAAAAACAGAGAGAAAAAAGGGACGAAAACAGAAGAAGAAAGAACAAGGAGAGAGAAAAGAGAGAAATCAAGAAAATTCGAGAGCAGAGAGAAGAAGGGAGAAACGAAGGGATCCAGAGGGAAAGAGACCGAGAAAATAAAAGAAGAATAAAGTTAGAGAAGAAGAGAGGGAAGAAGAAGAAGCAGACCGAGAGAGAGTGGGAACCAAGAAGATGAAGAAAAAGAGAAATGGAGGAAGAAGACCGAGATAGAGAGGAGAGAGCAAATGTTGTGCAGGGGAGATTCAGAGAGAGAGAGAGAGATACCGAAATAGAGGAGAGGTAAGTACATTATGCAGTAATTTCCTTGGGTTTGAATATAATAACAAAGTGAATAATTGAATGTGAATGGTGATCAGAAACATGGGGGATTAAATTTTTAATATGGAATTGATAGAAATTTGCAAAATTAAGGAATTGGGGGAAATAGATAGAACCCTAGGATTTGGGGTTTTTGGTTTTATTGGTTTTAACTTTGAAATTGAAAGGGAATCAAAGGAATTAGGGGAAAGTTAATGGAGATAGAAACTTTGAGGGGAATGGCCAAAGGGTTCGGCCAAGGTGAGTAGGGTTTAGGATAATTTTCTTTTTTTGACTTGGTGGCAGTGGCAGTTATGGGGGGCTGGTTTTATGGCTTAGTTTTGTTATTGTGTGTGTCTGTTTGTGGTTAGGTTTTGTTGCTCGGTTATGGGGCTGCTTGTTTATTCGGTGGAAGGGCGGTTAATTTGGCTTATGGTTTGTCTTTTGAGGCTTAGTTTCGGTCAGATTGGTTATTGAATGGGGGCTGCTGTTTGAGTGTTTATTTTGTGATGATGATTTTGATTCTTCGTGTACAAGGATCTGAGGTAATTTAATGTTTGTCCCTGAATTTATTGTTGTATTTAGGTTAAATTGTTAGATTGTGATACACATTGTCTGATTAGCTCAATTCAAGGGAATCAAGTATTTCATTACAATATTGAATTTGACATACCATCTATTGGTCATTGTGACTATTTTTGGCTAATTTGCACTACTCATCTCATTTCTCATGTCTTGTTTGTAATAAGGGATGGGATGATCTTTCGATATACAGGGTGAGTTTGCATATTTTCCCCACATATGCATATAGTTGAGTCCACATGGATTGGTAATTAATCATGCTCATCCATATAGTATATCCTACATACAGAACAATCTCGACCATTATTTCCTTCAACTGTTTGAGACTAATTTAGAGAAAGGTCATGTAGTATTTGTTACTCAAGAATTATCCCATACTCCCATTGCTACTAGCTTTTGGCATTTATCAATATTGGACAAGTCTTCAGTTCTGTATGATAGATATCTTGGGTCTTGTGATATTATGTGAATGAAATGTTTCAAGATGTAATAGGGACGAAGTATGAGCATGTGTGAAATATGAAAAATACGATGAGGATAGTATAAACATATAGAACATGACAGGGATAAAGTATGAGCATGATGATATATATGTTTATACAAGTAAATATAAATAGGTCTATATAAAAATAAGTTTTGTTTGTGTATTATGATTTTCATAAGTTGAGTTGAAAATTAAGAATGGTTTTGAGATTTAAAGTGTTAAAAGAAAAGTTTCAGATGTTTTGAGAAAGTAAATGATTTCCAGAAATATTGTTTACAGTTTTAAGACTCAAAAGTATGATTTTCATGTTTTCGGGGCATGAGGTAAAAACTCACCCCAGTATGTAACTTGAGAAAATTTGGAATTGAAGGATACTTTGGAATTGACGGATTCAGAGACATGTGCACATGTTGAGGACTGAGGGGACGCTCTCTGATCCTCCAGATGGGCTAGGGGGACGGCGATACGTAATGCCCCTAGACCCCAGTTTGAGCTTGGGTGGTAGCATAGATCCGCACCCCCAGCTCCAGTTTGTGGCTTGGGGGACGGCGATACGTAACGCCCTAGGACCACCAGTTTCAGGTCAGGTATGGCATGATTTGGGGGACGGCGATACGTAACACCCCAGTGTCATGGGTTTGCATATCTGGTTCTAGGGCGTATGGGGGGACGGCGATACGTAACGTCCCTATGCGTCAGTTTTTCAGCAGACACTCAGATATCAGCTTTTCAAGAAAGAGTTTTGAAAAGTCAGATTTTAGTAAACAGTTTTCAGAAAACAGATTTTAGAGACAGTTTCCAGAAACTAGAGATTTAAATGATGTTTTCAGCAAGTCTAGTTTTATAAATAGATTTTCAGAAGAGTTTCAGAAAACAGTTTTCAGAAAACAGTTTTCCAGAAAATTTTTTCAAGAAGTATCTTCTAAATTATATTACATGTTAAAGTTGAAAATAGTTCACAAGTTATGCATAGAAATCATACATTCTAGTTATCATTTGGAAGCATATAGTTGGCATTAATACATGATGACATGTTTGCATCAGAATGAATATATGGTTAACTTTGTGTGTAGCAATGTTCATATAGAAGTAACATTTTGTAAAGTACGAATGCATAGTAGCATGATCTTATTTAATGTATATATATCAATGATAATTGTATTAGTTGTATGTTTACTTAGAATGAACATATTTTTAGAATGCTAGAATATGATGAAATGATAACATATGAATGTATACATGGTTAGTAATAGTGGATTAAATGTTTGACAGGAATCATTTGAGTTATATATAGATGATATTAATGCATGATAACATTATTACATTTATATGCAAAAATGATTGATATTGATATGAATTGTATGTTTGTATAGGAGAATCCTTCGTGAATGATAGCAAGATTACATTTATATATCTGTGATTGATGTCTGTGTGTATTATATGTTCACATAGAAGGAACAATTGTTAGATATTGGCATATGATTATATGGTTTCATATACATGTTTATATGGTTGATTTTAGTCTGTTGGATGTTTAATAGAAAAAATATTTTATTAATCCGATTTGATGATATTTCAATGAAATAAAAGAAAGATCATTATAATAAAAGCCGGAACTAGATTAGAAATAATTATATAGAAAAGTGGAAAGATATCAGAGTAACGCAGTAGAAACGTAATGGGACTTGACACAATAGATGGAACTATGAAAACTCAATGACTAGGTTATAGATATTTAAAGTATAAGTAAGAAACATGATGTATTTGTAGGTGTGGATTCATAAAAAAGAAATTAATAGCAAAATGGTAATGATTGAAAATTAACTCATACTTAATAATATGGATGTTAGAAAGCACAAACAAGAAACATGATTTAAGTTTATGTATACTCGGATAAAGAAGATAAGTAATTAAGTAACATGTTTGCTAAACGGATTGAGATAAGATAATAAGTCTAGATTTATCTTATGTTGTATGTCACGTAAGTAGCCCAGGTTAATACAGAAATAGGATTCAGACCTTGTATGTGTTTGACGCTCAAGGAATGAGCATAGTTACTTACTGAGTCATTATGACTCACACCACCATAGTTTGTTAGTTTTTCAGGTTGGTGACCTCATCGGTCAACCGCAGACACCAGAGCTTGAGGAGCCGAATAGCAGCGTTGCAGTCAACCAGTCACCAGGTCTTGGGGGAAATAAAGAGTCAAGTTATTTATGAGTTTATTTGTAAAGTAATTGAGTTGTTTATAAGTTTAGTTGTATAAGTTTAAAGTTTTTAAAAGTTTTTGTTTATACTTATTTTCGGGCACAGAGCCCAATTATTATATCTTGAGTTTATTGATTCGGTGTATATTATTAGTGTCGGGCCCAATAGGTTGTTTAGAAGAGCTGGACATGATCCAGGTTGCTCGTTTTTAGCAGTGGTCATGCCGAAATTTCGGCAGAGTCAGAGGCATATGGAGTCAGGATTTTCCTGTCTCATGTCGGTAGCATCCTGGCTTAGGCGAGATGTTACAAAGATGGTATCAGAGCAAATGTTATAGAGTGTCGGTGACTGCAGCTGCTGGCTATTCGACTATCTCAGTAAGTATGTGTTATGTTTAGACCATATCGGTCTTTGCTTGTTGTTTGGTTTCCAGTCTTTGCTTGTTTGGTTTTGGTATGCCCAGGATTCGAGGAAGAATCCTATATAAGGAGGGGTGAATGTAATATCCCGGATTATTTTAGAATATTGGCATTGATTGATTTTATTTGCGTGTGGGGTCACGTCCAAACGCGAGATAAATTTTAGTGTATAATGGGGACTTTTTCAAGAAATTAAATAGAAGACATTAATAACTAAACTAAAAGGATTAAAATGAAAATTGCCAAACAATAGTAGAAAAACCTAGATATTTCTACACTCTCTCACACGTGACACACACATGACAGTAACACACACACACAATTAAAATTACACAGTTCACGCACACACAGAACACGCAGAAAAACAGAGAGAAGAAAGGGACGAAAACAGAAGAAGAAAAAACAGGGAGAGAGAGAAGAGAGAAATCAAGAAAAATCGAGAGCAGAGAGAAGAAAGGATAAACGAAAGGGATCCAGAGGGAAAGAGACCGAGAAAATAAAAGAAGAATAAAGCTGAGAGGGAAAGAAAAAGTAGAGACCGAGAGAGCGTGGGAACCGAGAAGATGAAGAAAATGAGGAAATAGAGGAAGAAGACCGAGATAGAGAGGAGAGAGCAAAGGTTATGCAGGAGAGATTCAGAGAGAGAGAGATACCGAAACAGAGGAGAGGTAAGTACATTAAGTTTTGTTTGTGCATTATGATTTTCATAAGTTGAGTTGAAATTTAAGAATGGTTTTGAGATTTAAAGTGTTAAAAGAAAAGTTTCAGATGTTTTCAGAAAGTAAATGATTTCCAGAAATATTGTTTACAGTTTTTAGACTCAAAAGTATGATTTTCATGTTTTCGGGGCATGAGGTAAAAACTCACCCCAGTATGTAACTTGAGAAAATTTGGAATTGACGAATACTTTGGAATTGACGGAATCAGAGACATGTGCACATGTTGAGGACTGAGGGACGCTCTCAGATCCTCCAGATGGGCTAGGGGGACGGCGATACGTAACGCCCCTAGACCCCAGTTTGAGTTTGGGTGGTAGCATAGATCCGCACCCCCAGCTCCAGTTTGTGGCTTGGGGGACGGCGATACGTAACGCCCCAGGACCACCAGTTTCAGGGCAGGTATGGCATGCTTTGGGGGACGGCGATACGTAACGCCCCAATGTCATGGGTTTGCATATCTGGCTCTAGGGCATATGGGGGGACGGCGATACGTAACGCCCCCATGCGTCAGTTTTTCAGCAGACACTCAGATATCAGTTTTTCAAGGAGGAGTTTTGAAAAGTCAGATTTTAGTAAACAGTTTTTAGAAAACAGATTTTAGAGACAGTTTCCAGAAACTAGAGATTTAAATGATGTTTTCAGCAAGTCTAGTTTTATAAAGAGATTTTCAGAAAGAGTTTCAGAAAACAGTTTTCAGAAAATAGTTTTCCAGAAAAGGTTTTCAAGAAGTATCTTCTAAATTATATTACATGTTAAAGTTGAAAATAATTCACAAGTTATGCATAGAAATCATACATTCTACTTATCATTTGGAAGCATATAGTTTGCATTAATACATGATGACATGTTTGCATCAGAATGCATATATGGTTAACTTTATGTGTAGCAATGTTCATATAGAAGTAACATTTTGTAAAGTATGAATGCATAGTAGCATGATCTTATTTAATGTATATATATCACTGATAATTGTATTAGTTGTATGTTTACTTAGAAAGAACATATTTTTAGAATGCTAGAACATGATGAAATGATAATATATGAATGTATACATGGTTAGTAATAGTGTATTAAATGTTTGACATGAATCATTTGAGTTATATATAGCTGATATTAATGCATGGTAACATTATTACATTTATATGCATAAATGATTGATATTGACATGAATTGTATGTTTGTATAGGAGAATCCTTCGTGAATGATAGCAAGATTACATTTATATATCTGTGATTGATGCCTGTGTGTATTATATGTTCACATAGAAGGAACAATTGTTAGATATTGGCGTACGATTATATGGTTTCATATACATGTTTATATGGTTGATTTTAGTCTGTTGGATGTTTAATAGAAAAAATATTTTATTAATCCGATTTGATGATATTTCAATGAAATAAAAGAAAGATCATTATAATAAAAGCCGGAACTAGATTAGAAATAAGTATATAGAAAAGTGGAAAGATATCAGAGTAACGCAGTGGAAACGTAATGGGACTTGACACAGTAGATGGAACTATGAAAACTCAATGACTAGGTTTAAAGTATAAGTAAGAAACTGATGAGTGGTATTTATATCACTATTTCCCACTCATTTGACCTAATGTTTTGTATTGTTTCTCGAGTTTTATGAACGTTTTGATGTGTTTTGTTGTTATTTTGCAGATAAATAAAGTTTGGACAGCATTGGAAGCAATTTGGGACAAAACTAGTCAAAAATGCGTCAACAGGAAAAATTCCATCTTCTGCGCGTCGCGACGCTGGAGCCTTGCACGCCGCGACGCCCAGCGTGCACCAGAGATGCTAAAATGCGCCGTGGTCAACGGGTCAACAAGTTGAAAAGTTTGACTTTGCTAACATGCGCCTGCCACGTGTCACCATCACAACGGAGATGCTAACGTGCGCCCTGCCACGTGTCAAGATCTCATTGCTCGGACGGCCACCGCCTCACGTGTCATGCCACGTGTCGCCACATCATCGTCCACATCAGCAGCCACGTCAGCAAGTCAACCAGTCAACGTGCCACGTCATCGTCCGCCAATCACAGCGCGCCACGTGTCAAGCTCTCATTCGTCCGACGGCAGCCGCCCCACGTGTCATGCCACGTGTCGCCACATCATCACCATGACGCAAGCAATGACGTCATGAACAGTTGACACGTCAGCATGACGTAAGCGATGACGTCATGAACAGTGCCACGTCATCGGATAAGATTTGAGCCGACCAACCAGCGCGTGACACGTGTCACTGTAGCGCGCGTCGCGACGCGCGACCAGCGTCGTGACGCGCTCACCCTATCGACGCCTATAAATTCAGAACCAGATTTCAGAAATTTGTATCCCATCCTCTCTCTTCAATTCCTTCTAAAGAGAGAGTTTCTCTCTCTAAAAGTCTTTAGTTTTTACTTTTTTTAAGTTTTGTAAATAATTTTAATTACTTTTGTAATAATAGTAATTTAATTTTTACTTTTTACTTTCTTTTACAGTTTTTACTATTTACTATTTACTTTTTACAGTTTTTACTATTTACTTTTTACTTTTTACAGTTTTTACTATTTACCGTGATGCGGTAATTTCTTTATGTTCGGGTGAAAGGTAATTTCTTTTACTATTACTATTTAGATTCATCTCCCTTAAAAATATATTTTACTATTTAAATTGGACTTAATCAGGATACCGTCAGATTGGTCGGTGGGTAATAAAACATATATTCCGCCTTTATGGCTGGTTATTTTGGTTCCGCCTTTATGGCTGGTTATTTTGGTTCCGCCTTTATGGCTGGTATTAATAACAAGTTTATATTATTTTAATGGGAGATATCTAAATAAGTAGTAGTAGAAATAATTCCTTCTACCTTAACATTTTATTTTATTTTACTTTTCAGTATTTTTATTTTGTGTCTTTTATTTTTATGTTTTTATTAGTCCTAGTTATGTGTTAGTTACTAGGGGTTGGGGTTGTGAACTTTTAGTATCACTAGTTATAAGAGATTATTTTATAGTTTGGGTAATCAATAAGTTTACTTATTAAGTCTTAAGCTTAATGCTTCTTATTGTCTGATCACCAATAAGATTGAAATGGTAAATCTAAAATGAACTAGACATAGGGATTTTAGGTTTTAGCCTTAGACTTAATAGCCCACGATCTTCCTTGAGGATAGATAACCTTTTAATAGATTTCCTTACAGGATAGGAATATACCTGTCGGGGGGGGGTAGCCATAATTGGAACTTAGATTTAATGAATCCAGGTAATGTGGTTGACATAGGAATATGGTTCAATTGGGTTATACTGGGTATTTGTAGTTGACCATCGGAAGAGGCTTTTACATAATTTAGTGTTCCAGGTTAGTAAACTGATTTATTACACAAACATAAAATAATCACTTCATCTTTTAAATGATACTTAAAAGAAATCACAACCTTATATCTTTTTATCTGTTATTTTCCTAGTATTTTCTTTTATCTTTTTATTTATTTATTTAGCAAATCTTCAATCAACCAAATCAATCAAGCAATCAATTCCATTCTCCCCTTTAATTAGATATTTGTAATTAAATAGATTCAATAATTAATAACAACAGTAGGAATTAAGTCCTCGTGGGATCGATATTTTTATACTACTTGAACGATACGTGCGCTTGCGTTATACGTGTGTGTTTACGCCGGTCAAGTTTTTGGCGCCGTTGCCGGGGACTTATATTTCTTGAGTTGTTAATTTTGAAGCTATCTAATTTACTTGTATCTAATTTTCTTTATTTTTATCTGTAATTTTTATTACTTTCTTTTGATTTCAGGTGACTTAAAAATGGAACATTACTGGGAGATTGAAATATTACGTGCTTTACAAGAAGATACACCCCAAATCTGGGAGCAACAGTCCAGTTTTCTGTGGCCTGTTGAACAGCCCAATGATTATCACTGGATGCCAGAACCAAGCAATGCTACATTTGTTCATCAGAACGAAATGGGGAGATGTGTGATTTGTGACAGTAACCACCCGAGCGATCAATGTATATATCGATCAGAGTGGGAGAATTTTTGGAGGCAATCATGCTATGAAAAGCCATCACATTTCACAGAGCCACATTTTCCATCTTATCCACCATCTACCTTTGATCTTCATCAACAACCAGAACCATTTGAGGAAGATCAATTGATTCACATGTTCAAGGAACAAGCAGTTCAATTTGATGCACAATTTCAGAGTCAAACAGAATCCATACAGAGAATGACAGATCAGATCAGACAATTAACAGAAAACCAGAACTACATACCTCAAGAATCAGTTCCAGATGACACTGATGAAGCCTTCAATTACCAATCATTTCACAATGACATTTCAACAGAGGAGGAGGCTGAGCAGTATCAACAACCAGAGGTATCAGTTCAGGAACCCGAACCGGCAAAGTCTCGATTTGATTTCTATTATTCAGATTCTGACGAGGATGAAGCTGAATATCTGTACCAACTGCATCAAAAATTGAGGATGGAATTCTGTATCCTCAAAATGAAGATCTTGGAGAATGCTTTGCACAAATGTTTGATGAAGATCTACCTGAGCCAATCATTTCACCCAGATCAGAGGATGAAGACCTAAAATCTGACATTTCTTTTCATCCTCAGGTTGAAAATTTTGATGCATGTATTTCACAGATGACAGATGAAGAGCTGAATATGGAAATTTTCAAATACATCTGCGAAGAAAAGGTGGAACAAGAAGCAGAACAAATGAAGGAGCAAATGTCTGACCTTAATAAAGATCCAGAGCATTCAGGAAAAACATCGCTGTGTTGGGGAGTACAAATCAAAGATATCACCCAGAAGTTTGACAGAATGGAACATCCATTCCAAGTCAAACACCATACGAGACCTCCTGATTTTCTTTCTTTCTTTTCAGGTACTACTGGAGCAACAAAAGTTAAAAAGGTGACACAAGCAATGAAAAAGACAAAATTCTTTTTGCCACTTTACCGTTGGAAGAGACCCTTCAAAAGCAACGCTCACGGGATTGTCCTTAATCGGACATCCAAAACGACATTGAAACCTCCTTGACAAATAGATTTCAGTCACGTCTGGCTGAAGACGAAAAATTCAGCGCTAGCAGGGAGGCAACCCATGCAATTTGTTGTAATTTATTTTTTTTATTTTGTGAACTTTTTAATTTTGTGTGTTATTTTTATAGGGAAAGGCACAAACGAAGCATTTTAAGACAGAAGGAATTGTGTTTGGCAAGCAAATATGAGAAACAATTCATTAGCAATGGCTGAATAAGGAATAAAATCTTGGGACGCATTCTAATGAATTTATACCAAACGAGTGGCGTATTGCGTACACAATTCTGTTGCCTTAATTATTGCTTTGATTCGCTTTTCTGTTGTAATTATCTTTATTTTCGTAGACATGATCCAGATTTTTTGACCTTTCACGATTTCTTTTGTTTTTAGCTAACAAACGTCCTTGGAAGATACTTCTGCTATTATTACTCACCCTTTTTCAGGTACTATAAATTCAACCCGTCATTGCACTTTTGAAGGCATCCTAATTTGAGAAAGAAATACATATAAAAATGGAAGCCACTTCAAGAAGACGAGTTGAAAACATTTGTGTGTTTTGCGGTAGTACTGTTGGTACTAAACCACAATACATAGAAGCAGCACAGGAGTTGGGTCGAGTCTTAGCCGCAAGGAATATGCATTTAATATATGGCGGAGGAAATCTCGGACTTATGGGGATCGTTTCAAAAGTCGTACAGGAAGGAGGCAGTCACGTTTTGGGAATCGTCCCAAAACCCTTGGCAGAGGCAAATCTTATTGGCTCATCAAACGGAGAGGAACTAATCATATCAGGTATGTCTGAACGCCTGGTAGAAATGATTAACCGTGCTGATGCTTTTATCGCTTTGCCAGGTGGCTTGGGTACATTGGAGGAAATTTTTATAGTTCTATCTTGGGCGAACCTGAACATACACCAGAAACCAATTGGACTACTCAATGTTGATGGATTTTATGATTTTCTTTGTGTGTTTCTTGATGATGCTCGGAGAAATGGGTTCGTGTCAAAACCTATGAAAGACCTCCTCTTCACTGCCAGACTTGCTCCGGATCTGATAGACCAACTTATAGCCTATGAACCACAAGTTGACCCTATCCTATCAAAAATAAATTGGTCCGAGGACGATCGTGGTAAGAGGCGTCGAATTAATCTGGATCTTAACCTTTAATTTCCTGTAGATTTCAGCTAACCAGGTACAACCTTCTAACTCTTCTTCTACTGTTTAAGACATTGGGGACAATGTCTCATTTAGGTTTGGAGGGATTTAGTTGATTAGTACCTTGTTTTTAGTTTGTATGTTTTTTTTATTTTTAGTCCAAAATTTTTCGAAAAATACAAAAAAAATTGAAAAATTTTCAAAAATTACAAAAATATTTTGCATTTTCGTATTTCTGTTTTGACTAAAAAATGTGAAATTGGTGAAAGGTAGCTGAGTAAGGAGTTCTCACTCCTGATACGTATCTCAAACCATTTATTTCAAAATAAAGTTAATTGTTGTTTATTTCATTTTAAATTATTTAATTTGTGAATTCTCCATAAATCTGACTAAAATGAATCTTCATATATTCAGTTGACAGGTATTATGAACTTACATGGAAACATACAGTCATGAGCTAAAATTGAAAAGTTTGTAATATTCCGTGCTATAGTTTAATTGGAGGAAGCATCTCTAAATAGTGATGGAGTAAAAAAAAAAAAAAAAAAAAAAAAAAAAAAAAAAACGTCCGAGATCCGAGTTATTAAGTCTGTAAGGGTGTTTTAACACCTAGTGCCCTAAAACCAACTGGTTTGGGAGTCACTGGCCCAAAGCTCGTTACATGGATCAAAGATGCTGCAAAAATATATATATCTGAAGTCTGAGTAATTAAGTTCGTAGGGGTGTCTTAACACCTGGTGCCCTAAAGCCAACTGGTTTGGGAGCCACCGACCCAAAGCTCGCTACATAGACGGAAGGTATTGTATATAAAAAAAAAATAGAGAAAAAACAAAGAAAAAATCAGAAAAATCAGAAAATTATTCCATTGCTACAAAAAAAGGTGTGAAATCTGATAGAACTTTAGGACAAAAATATTACTCTCTTATCAACTGCACTTATGATTGTTGTGGGCAAAAATGAGTTGATTAATATTTTGTTAGCTGTGTATATGAAGAATGGTAAAAATAATCGGAGAATTTACTTATTCGGTAATTTAAAAAGAAACAAAACAACTAGTAACTTGGAGTAGAATTTTCACCTGATTAGTCACTAACTTTCTTTATTCTCTTTTCGCTTGTCTTTTTGCTTTTGTGTGCATTAGTTTTACTAACTTTTTACTTTTGTAAAATGTTTGTGGGTATCATTGCTGTAAACCCTCACGAGACTACACTCGTCCACTAGGGACACCTAGGGGTTTAAAGGCTTGTTGCATATGCTAAATGCAACCGTGATCCCTACGAAAGTGGCTTAGTTAAAGTTTATTTTTATGTTATTTTATTTTCTGTTTTGCTCGAGGACTAGCAAAATGTTAGGTTTGGGGGTGTGATGAGTGGTATTTATATCACTATTTCCCACTCATTTGACCTAATGTTTTGGTTGTTTCTCGAGTTTTATGAACGTTTTGATGTGTTTGTTGTTATTTTGCAGATAAATAAAGTTTGGACAGCATTGGAAGCAATTTGGGACAAAACTAGTCAAAAATGCGTCAACAGGAAAAATTCCATCTTCTGCGCGTCGCGACGCTGGAGCCTTGCACGCCGCGACGCCCAGCGTGCACCAGAGATGCTAAAATGCGCCGTGGTCAACGGGTCAACAAGGTGAAAAGTTTGACTTTGCTAACATGCGCCTGCCACGTGTCACCATCACAACGGAGATGCTAACGTGCGCCCTGCCACGTGTCAAGATCTCATTGCTCGGACGGCCACCGCCTCACGTGTCATGCCACGTGTCGCCACATCATCGTCCACATCAGCAGCCACGTCAGCAAGTCAACCAAGTCAACGTGCCACGTCATCGTCCGCCAATCACAGCGCGCCACGTGTCAAGCTCTCATTCGTCCGACGGCCGCCGCCCCACGTGTCATGCCACGTGTCGCCACATCATCACCATGACGCAAGCAATGACGTCATGAACAGTTGACACGTCAGCATGACGTAAGCGATGACGTCATGAACAGTGCCACGTCATCGGATAAGATTTGAGCCGACCAACCAGCGCGTGACACGTGTCACTGTAGCGCGCGTCGCGACGCGCTCACCCCATCGACGCCTATAAATTCAGAACCAGATTTCAGAAATTTGTATCCCATCCTCTCTCTTCAATTCCTTCTAAAGAGAGAGTTTCTCTCTCTAAAAGTCTTTAGTTTTACTTTTTTAAGTTTTGTAAATAATTTTAATTACTTTTTGTAATAATAGTAATTTAATTTTTACTTTTTACTTACTTTTACAGTTTTTACTATTACTATTTACTTTTTACAGTTTTTCTATTTACTTTTTACTTTTTACAGTTTTTACTATTTACCGTGATGCGGTAATTTCTTTATGTTCGGGTGAAAGGTAATTTCTTTTACTATTACTATTTAGATTCATCTCCCTTAAAATAATATATTTACTATTTAAATTGGACTTAATCAGGATACCGTCAGATTGGTCGGTGGGTAATAAAACATATATTCCGCCTTTATGGCTGGTTATTTTGGTTCCGCCTTTATGGCTGGTTATTTTGGTTCCGCCTTTATGGCTGGTATTAATAACAAGTTTTTATATTATTTTAATGGGAGATATCTAAATAAGTAGTAGTAGAAATAATTCCTTCTACTACCTTAACTTTTTTTATTTTACTTTTCAGTATTTTTATTTTGTGTCTTTTATTTTTATGTTTTTATTAGTCCTAGTAGGTGTAGTTTTTAACTAGGGGTTGTGATAACTTTTAGTATCACTAGTTTATAAGAGATTATTTTATAGTTTGGGTAAATCAATAAGTTTACTTATTAAGTCTTAAGCTTAATGCTTCTTATTGTCTGATCACCAATAAGATTGAAATGGTAAATCTAAAATGAACTAGACATAGGGATTTTAGGTTTTAGCCTTAGACTTAATAGCCCACCGATCTTCCTTGAGGATAGATAACCCTTTAATAGATTTCCTTACAGGATAGGAATATACCTGTCGGGCGGGGGTAGCCATAATTGGAACTTAGATTTAATGAATCCAGGTAATGTGGTTGACATAGGAATATGGTTCAATGGGTTATACTGGGTATTTGTAGTTGACCATCGGAAGAGGCTTTTACATAATTTAGTGTTCCAGGTTAGTAAACTGATTTATTACACAAACATAAAATAATCACTTCATCTTTTAAATGATACTTAAAAGAAATCACAACCTTATATCTTTTTATCTGTTATTTTCCTTAGTATTTTCTTTTATCTTTTTATTTATTTATTTAGCAAATCTTCAATCAACCAAATCAATCAAGCAATCAATTCCATTCTCCCCTTTAATTAGATATTTGTAATTAAATAGATTCAATAATTAATAACAACAGTAGGAATTAAGTCCTCGTGGGATCGATATTTTTATACTACTTGAACGATACGTGCGCTTGCGTTATACGTGTGTGTTTACGCCGGTCAGAAACAAGATGTATTTGTATGTGTGGATTTAGAAAAAAGAAATTAACAGCAAAATAGTAATGATTGAAAATTAACTCATACTTAATGATATGGATGTTAGAAAGCACAAACAAGAAACATGATTTAAGTTTATGTATACTCAGATAAAGAAGATAAGTAATTAAGTAACATGTTTGCTAAACGGATTGAGATAAGATAATAAGTCTAGATTTATCTTATGTTGTATATCACGTAAGTAGCCCAGGTTAATACAGAAACAGGATTCAGACCTTGTATGTGTTTGACGCTCAAGGAATGAGCATAGTTACTTACTGAGTCATTATGAGTCACGCCACCACAGTTTGTTAGTTTTGCAGGTTGGTGACCTGATCGGTCAACCGCAGACACCAGAGCTTGAGGAGCCGAATAGCAGCGTTGCAGTCAACCAGTCACCAGGTCTTGGGGGAAATAAAAAGTCAAGTTATTTATGAGTTTATTTGTAAAGTAATTGAGTTGTTTATAAGTTTAGTTGTATAAGTTTAAAGTTTGTAAAAGTTTTTGTTTATACGTATTTTCGGGCACGGAGCCCAATTATTATGTCTTGACTTTATTGATTCGGTGTATATTATTAGTGTCGGGCCCAATAGGTTGTTTAGAGGAGCTGGACTTGATCCAGTTTGCTCGTTTTTAGCAGAGGTCATGCCGGAATTTCGGCAGAGTCAGAGGCTTATGGAGTGAAGATTTGCTTGTCTCCTGTCGGTAGCATCCTGGCTTAGGCGGGATGTTACAAAGATGGTATCAGAACAAAGGTTATAGAGTGTCGGTGACTGCAGCTACTGGCTATTCGACTATCTCAGTGAGTATGTGTTATGTTTAGACCATATCGGTCTTTGCTTGTTGTTTGGTTTCCAGTCTTTGCTTGTTTGGTTTTGGTATGCCCAGGATTCGAGGACGAATCCTATATAAGGAGGGGTGAATGTAACATCCCAGATTATTTTAGAATATTGGCATGGATTGATTTTATTTACGTGTGGGGTCGCGTCCAAACGCGAGATAAATTTTAGTGTATAATGGGGACTTTTTCAAGAAATTAAATAGAAGACATTAATAACTAAACTAAATGGATTAAAATGAAAATTGCCACACAAGAGTAGAAAAACCTAGATATTTCTACACTCTCTCACACGTGACACACACATGACAGTAACACACGCACACAATTAAAATTAAACAGTTCACGCACACACACAGAACACGCAGAAAAACAGAGAGAAGAAAGGGACGAAAACAGAAGAAGAAAGAACAGGGAGAGAGAGAAGAGAGAAATCAAGAAAAGTCGAGAGCAGAGAGAAGAATGGAGAAACGAGAGGGATCCAGAGGGAAAGAGACCGAGAAAATAAAAGAAGAATAAAGCTGAGAGGGAAAGAAGAAGCAGAGATCGAGAGAGAGTGGGAACCGAGAAGATGAAGAAAAAGAGGAAATGGAGGAAGAAGACTGAGATAGAGATGAGAGAGCAAAGGTTGTACATGGGAGATTCAGAGAGAGAGAGATACCGAAACAGAGGAGAGGTAAGTACATTATGCAGTAATTTCCTTGGGTTTGAATAGAATAACAAAGTGAATAATTGAATGTCAATGGTGATCAGAAACATGAGGGATTAAATTTTTAATATGGAATTGATAGAAATTTGCAAAATTAAGGAATTGGGGGAAATAGATAGAACCCTAGGATTTGGGGTTTTTGGTTTTATTGGTTTTAACTTTGAAATTGAAAGGGAATCAAATGAATTAGGGGAAAGTTAATGGAGATAGAAATTTTGAGGGGAATGGCCAAAGGGTTCGGCCAAGGTGAGTAGGGTTTAGGATAATTTTCTTTTTTTGGCTTGGTGGCAGTGGCAGTTATGGGGGCTGGTTTTATGGCTTAGTTTTTTTATTGTGTGTGTCTGTTTGTGGTTAGGTTTTGTTGCTCGGTTATGGGGCTGCTTGTTTATTCGGTGGAAGGGCGGTTAATTTGGCTTATGGTTTGTCTTTTGAGGCTTAGTTTCGGTCAGTTTGGTTATTAAAGGGGGGCTGCTGTTTGAGTGTTTATTTTGTGATGATGATTTTGATTCTTCGTGTACAAGGATCTGAGGTAATTTAACATTTGTCCCTGAATTTATGGTTGTATTTAGGTTGAACTGTTAGATTGTGATACACATTGTCTGATTAGTTCAATTCAAGGGAATCAAGTATTTCATTACAATGTTGAATTTGACATACCATATGTTGGTCAATGTGACTGTTTTTGGCTAAGTTGCACTACTCATCTCATTTCTCATGTCTTGTTTGTAATAAGGGATGGGATGATCTTTCCATATACATGGTGAGTTTGCATATTTTCCCCACATATACATATAGTTGAGTCCACATGGATTTGAAATTAATCATGCTCTACCATATAGTATATCCTACATACAGAACAATCTCGACCATTATCTCCTTCAACTATTTGAGACTAATTTAGAGAAAGGTCCTGTAATATTTGTTACTCAAGTAATTATCCCATACTCCCATTGCTACTAGCTTTTGGCATTTATCAATATTGGACAAGTCTTCAGTTCTGTATGATAGATATCTTGGGTCTTGTGATATTATGTGAATGAAATGTTTCAAAATGTAACAGGGACGAAGTATGAGCATGTGTGAAATATGCAAAATACGATGAGGATAGTATAAACATATAGAACATGACAGGGATAAAGTATGAGCATGATGATATATATGTTTATACAAGTAAATATAAATAGGTCTATATAAAAATAAGCTTTGTTTGTGCATTATGATTTTCATAAGTTGAGTTGAAAATTAAGAATGGTTTAGAGATTTAAAGTGTTAAAAGAAAATTTCAGATGTTTTGAGAAAGTAAATGATTTCCAGAAATATTGTTTACAGTTTTAAGACTCAAAAGTATGATTTTCATGTTTTCGGGGCATGAGGTAAAAACTCACCCCAGTATGTAACTTGAGAAAATTTGGAATTGACGAATACTTTGGAAATGACGGATTCAGAGACATGTGCACATGTTGAGGACTGAAGGGACGCTCTCAGATCCTCCAGATGGGCTAGGGGGAAGGCGATACGTAATGCCCCTAGACCCCAGTTTGAGCTTGGGTAGTAGCATAGATCCGCACCCCCAGCTCCAGTTTGTGGCTTGGGGAACGGCAATACGTAACGCCCCAGGACCACCAGTTTCAGGGCAGGTATGGCATGCTTTGGGGGATGGCGATACGTAATTCCCAAATGTCATGTCTGGCTCAAGGGCGTATGGCGGGACGGCGATACGTAACGCCCCCATGCGTCATTTTTTCAACAGACACTCAAATATCAGCTTTTCAAGAAGGAGTTTTGAAAAGTCAGATTTTAGTAAACAGTTTTCAGAAAACAGATTTTAGAGACAGTTTCCAGAAACTAGAGATTTAAATGATGTTTTCAGCAAGTCTAGTTTTATAAAGAGATTTTCAGAAAGAGTTTCAGAAAATAGTTTTCAGAAAACAGTTTTCCAGAAAAGGTTTTCAAGAAGTATCTTCTAAATTATATTACATGTTAAAGTTGAAAATAGTTCACAAGTTATGCATAGAAATCATACATTCTAGTTATCATTTGGAAGCATATAGTTGGCATTAATACATGAAGCATATAGTTGGCATTAATACATGATGACATGTTTGCATCAGAATGCATATATGGTTAACTTTGTGTGTAGCAATGTTCATATAGAAGTAACATTTTGTAAAGTACGAATGCATAGTAGCATGATCTTATTTAATGTATATATATCAATGATAATTGTATTAGTTGTATGTTTACTTAGAAAGAACATATTTTTAGAATGCTAGAACATGATGAAATGATAACATATGAATGTATACATGGTTAATAATAGTGGATTAAATGTTTGACAGGAATCATTTGAGTTATATATAGATGATATTAATGCATGATAACATTATTACATTTATATGCATAAATGATTGATATTGATATGAATTGTATGTTTGTATAGGAGAATCCTTCGTGAATGATAGCAAGATTACATTTATATATCTGTGATTGATGTCTGTGTGTATTATATGTTCATATAGAAGGAACAGTTGTTAGATATTGGCGTATGATTATATAGTTTCATATACATGTTTATATGGTTGATTTTAGTCTGTTGGATGTTTAATAGAAAAAATATTTTATTAATCCGATTTGATGATATTTCAATGAAATAAAAGAAAGATCATTATAATAAAAGCCGGAACTAGATTAGAAATAAGTATATAGAAAAGTGGAAAGATATCAGAGTAACGTAGTGGAAACGTAATGGGACTTGACACAGTATATGGAACTATGAAAACTCAATGACTAGGTTATAGATATTTAAAGTATAAGTAAGAAACATGATGTATTTGTAGGTGTGGATTCAGAAAAAAGAAATTAATAGCAAAATGGTAATGATTGAAAATTAACTCATACTTAATGATATGGATGTTAGAAAGCCCAAACAAGAAACATGATTTAAGTTTATGTATACTCAGATAAAGAAGATAAGTAATTAAGTAACATGTTTGCTAAACGGATTGAGATCAGATAATAAATCTACATTTATCTTATGTTGTATGTCACGTAAGTAGCCCAGGTTAATACAGAAACAGGATTCAGACCTTGTATGTGTTTGACGCTCAAGGAATGAGCATAGTTACTTACTGAGTCATTATGACTCACACCACCACAGTTTGTTTGTTTTGCAGGTTGGTGACCTGATCGGTCAACCGCAGACACCGGAGCTTGAGGAGCCGAATAGCAGCGTTGCAGTCAACCAGTCACCAGGTCTTGGGGGAAATAAAGAGTCAAGTTATTTATGAGTTTATTTGTAAAGTAATTGAGTTGTTTATAAGTTTAGTTGTATAAGTTTAAAGTTTTTAAAAGTTTTTGTTTATACGTATTTTCGGGCACGTAGCCCAATTATTATGTCTTGAGTTTATTGATTCGGTGTATATTATTAGTGTCGGGCCCAATAGGTTGTTTAGAGGAGCTGGACTTGATCCAGGTTGCTCGTTTTTAGAATAGGTCATGCCGGAATTTCGGCAGAGTTAGAGGCTTATGGAGTCAGGATTTACCTGTCTCCTGCCGGTAGCATCCTGGTTTAGGCGGGATGTTACAGATGCATTAGCTACACTTGCAGCGACTTGGGAAAATCCAGAGAAGTTAGTGATGAAACCACGGGTACTGACAACAGCAAGAAAGAGTTCTGGAAGTAGAGGTCGATGATGGAAAACCTTGGTACCATTATATTCAGCGTTACCTGGAACACGAAGAACTCCTAGAAAGAGCAAGCAGAAAAGACAGAATAGTCATTCAGAAGTTGGCTTCTCAGTACGTGATTTTGAAGGGTGAGCTATACAAGAGGCCGGCAAATGGCATTCAGCTGAAGTGTTTAAGAAAAGAAGAAGCTCAGAAGGCAATGGAAGAAATACATGACGTGGTATGTGGACCGCACATGAATGGGTTGAACTTGTCTCGCAAGATTGTAAGACAAGGTTTCTACTGGTTGACCATGGAGACAGACTGTACAAAGCTGGTAAAACATTCTCATGATTGTCAAGCACGTGGTAACATGAACCATTTGCCTCACACAGAGTTACACGGGCTATCAGAGCCATGGCCTTTTTCAGCATGGGTAATTGATATGATCGGGGAGATTCGACCGAATGCATCGAATGGACATCGTTTCATAGTAGTGGTATTGGACTACTTCTCAAAATGGGTGGAAGCCGAGTCATTTCGTAACGTCACAGCAAAGCAGATGGCAAAGTTCATAGCTCGGAACATCATATGTCGAATGGGATGCCGCATCATGTAGTGACAGATAACGGAGTTCAGTTTCTAGGGGAAACGAAGTCAATGCTACAAAGATATGGGATATGACATCACAAGTCATCACCTTACAGACCACAGGCAAATGGGGCAGTCGAGGCAGCCAATAAGACAGTAAAGAAGATATTAGCCAAGATTACAGAAAACTGCAAAGAATGGGCTGATAAGTTTCCATACACCCTGTGGGGGTACAGAACTTCAGTGAGAATAGCAACATGAGCCACGATATACTCTTTGGTCTATGGAATGGAAGCAGTACTACCCGTGGAAGTTGATATACAGTCCATGAGAGTTCTAGCAGAAGCAGAGTTACCTGAACAGGAATGGGCCTCACAGAGATTTGAACAATTGGTGCTGCTGGATGAGAAGAGAATGAAGTCCTTACATCACATGCAGATATATCAGAAGAGACTAGCCCGAGCATTCAAAAAAAATATGTGTCCTACTAAGATCAGAAAGGGCGATTTGGTAATTAAGCAGTCAAGGCCGTCGACGACAGACCCAAGAGGGAAGTTCAGACCCAACTGGGAAGGACCCTACATAGTGCAGAAAGTAATGGGAAATTGGACAGTAAGACTGTCAGATTTGGAAGAGAATGAGTTCACTGAGTAGATCAACATGGACAGATTGAAGCAATATTTTACCTGAGAAATAGAAGACCCGGCAGAAGACCCAACCCAACGGAATAGGAAATTCATTCATGCATGCATGCATACACATAACGTATTTGCATTCCTTTTTGTGTTTTGTTTTGTTTTGTATTCACAGGTTTCAAAGAATAAAAAAAGAAAGCGGCAAATGCAAACCAACTAGAAGCAACAACACATCAGTATCAGTATCAGTTTTGGGGATGAGTCCCAGGGGGCGAGGCCCACGTCAGTATCAGTATCAGTTTTGGGGATGAGTCCCAGGGTCGTGACCCACATCGTCAGCAGTTTTGGGGATGAGTAACAGGGTCGTAACCCACATTATCAGCATCAGTTTTGGGGATGAGTCTCAGGGTCGTGACCCACATCATCAGCAGTTTTGGGGATGAGTCTCAGGGTCGTGACCCACATCATCAGCAGTTTTGGGGATGCGTCCCAGGGTCGTGACCCACATTTTCAGCGGTATTGGGATGCGTCCCAGGGTCGAGGCCCCTGTTATCGGTTGCAATTATCGGGATGCGTCCGAGGATCGTTGACCCCCTGCATCATCAATTTTGGGGATGCGTCCCATGGTCGTGACCCATATTTTCAGCGGTATTGGGATGCGTCCCGGGGTAGTGGCCCCCGTTGTCAGTTTTAGTTATTGGGATGCGTCCCAAGATCGAGGTCCACTGCGTCATCAACTCATCTCGAAGTAGCAGGCGAGCCAGGTAAGTAAAAATGCATTGCACAACTTTGATAGGATTGTCATTGTCACACACTGCACAAGTCCCATCAAAGTGGGGGCGATTGTAAGCAGTGCATTTTTGCATGTAAGTCCCGATGATGAGTCTCGTACGGAGGCACTACTCTTTAGGTTGTGGAAGTCGCTGGAAACAAATGTCGGAAGGGGAAATTCATAATAAGTATGTCATCGGATTCAATTCACATGTTCACTGCTTTCGTTCGTGCTGCGTTCGTGAACATGTTCGAACGTCAAGCAGATTTCGGGCGTTCGTGTAGCGTTCGAATCGGCGTTCGAACGGTGTCGGTACTTCTGGTTTTGTTGCTGGCCTCACGTCCAAGCCCAATTAGCCCACCAAAACCCACCCAAAAATTATTAAAACATTTAAAACACATGTCAAAAATTAAAATAATATCATTCCTAAATTAAATAAATCACATTCCAATTTAAATAAAACAAATCCAATCTAAATAATTCACATACCTAAATAAAGACAAATCAAATATATCATCTTCCCAATCAAGCCCAATCATATCCTTAATTAAATAGACATTTTCCTTGTGATATACGAATTATGAGATATCACCATTAATTGCATGATTCCCTTTCCTATTCACACAAGAGGAACCCTAGCCTTTGCCTATAAAAAAAGACACAAGCCCAACCCTTGCTTCCCCTAAGAGACACGCCCAAAGAAAAAAAACAAGAAGTAAGCAAATAATTTTCTCTTCTATTATACTCCACCATCACGGAAACACTCACGAAATAACCCATCCATTGCCGCATCACGCAGCCCCCGATTCACCAAAAACACATACCCAAACCATAGCTTAAACCACCGAAAATCACAGCCCAAAACAGTCCCTGCAGTGACCGTAAAACAGCAGCCTCAATACCCCTTTAAAGAACGCCAAAACAGTCCCTTAATACAGTGAACATAGTGACCAGAAAATACAGCAAAAATAGCAGCAAAACAGAGTAAAAACAGCAGTAAAATGGAGGAAACGACAGCTCAAAATAGCGAAGCAGCGAACGAGAGCAGTGGACCAGTGAACCGGAGAAGTTGCTAAGCATCAACCCTTCCGACGGCCGTGTAACGCAATTTCAAGAGACGACCTAAGAGGTTAGACCTGAGGGCACCCTTCTTATTTATTCTCATCTTTTTTGTTGTTTATTAGAATTCCTTCGCATGTGAGTCGTTTGTTGATATATGTTGTGGTCTTTGAATGAACGGAATATGTGTTCTTTCTTGTGGTATATTGGATGGAAACCCGGACGTAAATTTCGTAGCTGAATCCGAATGGACGGTATTGCGGTTTGCACTCGGGATACAATGCCACGTACCACTTAAGATATTCACACATTTCGTTTCATCCAACCTTGTATTCGAGCATGATTGGGTTACTAGTATGTTATTTATTATTTAAGCATGATTTAGTCGTTAGTATGCTATTACTTTCTGCATGTTACTTATTTATGCATGATGATATAATTAGCGAACCAATCATTTAATTACGACGAAACGGAAAATTCGTTAATTTGGAATTAGCGAACCCGAGCCCGTGATTGTTTGTGAGCGCATTCGCATTTCTAATTCGAGTGCGGCACGCAAGTCAAATCAAGCGTCAAATCGCAAGTCACATCAAGCGTCAAATCACATGTCACTTTGAGTGATGTGACATTTGATTGATTGATGTGAGTTGATGTGTATTGATTGACAAGCATTTAATGCTTGCTTTTTGGAATTAAAAGAAAAGGTAAATGGTTTATTAATTTTTGGAAAATATATAAACCTATTACATTTTTTTTATTTCACAATTTCTCTCTCTTCATTTTCAGTATTGGCTTTTGGAGCCAAAACCCCTCTTCATATCTCTCACGGTCTCAAGACCGATTTCTTCTTCTGGTTTCAGTTTTCACCGTGAAACACAAGGAGGAAAATGATGATTTGTGGAAAATCATCAAGTGCTAGCACACTCTAGGAGGCATACCAAGGTGATAGGGTAGTGTTTTCATGAGCAAGGAATCACCTTGTGAAGCTTGGAGCTTGGAGCTTCCATGGAGGACACCCATGGCCGATTCTTGGAGGAGGAAGCAGCCCCCACGCCGTGCAGTTCACCATTTGCGCAGCCCACTGCCGAGCAAGGATGAGCAGTGCGTTTTTGGTCCTTGTTGCATCTCTACCGATCAATGTGAGTTATTCCGCACCTCTTTTGGTTGTATTCAACTCGTTTTATGATTTATTTATGATCGTTGGGACTTGATTGAAACCCAACATTAGTATCAGAGCCATTTGAGCATGAAACGAAAATTAGGGTTCTTAACTAAATTTGGGGCTTTTTGATTTAAGCATGTTTTTGACAAATTATTTGTTTAAATATGCTTGTATAAGGATAACTTAGAGTTATATGTAATCAATTTGATGAAAGATTAATTGGATTAATTTTCCCCAATTTGTTATGCTTGGCCGAAAATGGAGGCTCCCTAATTGTCTTGGAATTTTGATTTTTTTGATCATTGGATGTGTTAGAAATCATTAGGAGATATTGATTTTATGTTTGATTGGGTTCAATTGGATTGAATTTGATTTGGGCATATTTTTCCCCTTTGGCCGAGACTTTAGCATGTGTTAATTGGGTTTGATTTTGATCAAATTATGTTGGACATGATTCATTGATGATAAGCATGATTAATTGGACAAATTTGGTGTTTTGGAAATATTGATTTGGGTAATTAAAAATGCTATACACTTTAGTTTAATTGAATTGTAAAAATTGGATTTTGTAATTTAATTAAATTGGGCCTTAAATTGGATTTGGGCTTTTAAAGTTGTTATTGGGCTTGTTGGGCTTTGTTGTAACAAAGTTGGGTTTAGGCAAAATTGGTTAGCAAACTTGACTCTTAGATCCAATCTTGATTTCAATGCTAGAAAGCTTGATTCCAAAATTTGATCTTGATTTCTATTTGTTGAAATGTTGTAGAGAACTTCCAAAGCTTCTTCAAACACTTCTTTTACTTAGGCTAATATTTCTAAATCTTGTTTGTTTTAGCTTTCACAAGCTTAACTTTATTAAGCTAAATATTTTTCTTAATTAAAAACTTGCTCAAGCTTGCCTTTTATAACAAAACTTATGTAAATTTAATTCATAAAGGTTATGATCAACTTTTAGGTGGGCTTAATCCAATTTGTCCAAATATGTATAATTAGGTGTGACTAATCACCTTTGTCTACCACTTTGATTTAATCTAATTAAATCAACATAAAATTTAGTTAATGGATTAGTTAAATATCTACCACTTTGATTTAATCCAATT